>JAOEHX010062636.1:2616-17397 GCA_025448015.1 Bolborhynchus lineola | reverse complement strand
CATCCCCACCCCGTTGTTCCCTGAGGGGGAATGTCCAGGACTTGCAGGGCATCAGAAGGACCCCAGTACAAAAGCGGCCTTCCTTTCTGTGAGATGATGGATGTTTCTGCAGAGCAAGTGTTGAGGCTGAGTGCCTACCTTTGCTCTGTTTGACTTCCAGCTTTCCAAGTGAGGAGGGAATGCAGACTGGGGTGGCTCCAGGACTCCTTTTAAAGAACTGCACATTAAATTCATTGTATGTTTAGATCCTCCCCATAACTGTTCCCTCTTTCTAACCCATTTTTGTTTGAAGGGACCTTTGGGATTATCAAAGAAAACTGATCATAAACAGGCCCCTCTGCTCCCTTTATCCCTCTATCCTAATGTACAATTTATCCATCCCCCTTCTCAAGGACTGCTTAAAGTTCAATCTCAAATGTCTTCTGTAAATCACTTGAGAAGGGGTTAGTTGGAGAGGGATTAGTGCGCTGCTTTGCCTTGCCCTCTAGTGCTGCCCACTGTGCTTCAAATGGGTCTACCTGCGGAGCAGCTGCAGGAGGCTGAGAATGCTTGTCCTCTGCAGCCCATTTGCCACCATCGACTCCATTGAAAGCGGCAGAGCCGTTGTGCTGTGTGGGTGGGTTGAAGAAAGGGCTGGCTGTAGCACTGGCTGTAGCACTGGCCGTAGCACTACTGCTTTCGTACTGAGGGAACGTTTGCTGTTTGACGAGACTGGGGGACTGATGTGGATGAGCTGCTGGAGTGTGGCTTGCAGTACCAAAGACGTTGGCTACCATCTGGGAAGGTGTGATTCCAACCACAGGTACGCTTGGGGCTGCATAGGTCATCCCATTTGCTACAGCATAGGGTTGAGCTGGAATAAATGCTGGCTGCATGGGCGGTACTACACCAACCGGCACAGGCTGAGGTGCAATGAAGGTGCTGACTGGGAAGGCGGGTGCTGGCTGGGAAGCTGCCGAAGGAGGCTGGAGTAGTGGCTGTGGAGCAGGGGCTGGGGCTGGGGCTGGCTGCTGTTGGGCTCTGACAGTCTTTGAGACCTCTTCCAACCAGCGGTCTGCCTCTGAGGGAGTACGTCTGTGATTTCCTTGGAAGAGACTTGGTGAGGCTGCACCTGAGGAGGTGCTGCTCCATTCAGTGCCTGGGGAGGAAAGCATGGGGAAAGTCACTAATATGTCCCCTCCTCATCCTTTTCTCAGTCAGAAAGGCTGGAGGATGTGTACAAGGACAGACAGGCTTCCTTCCCTTCACACCTGAAAGACTGCTACCAACACTGGAAGCGTCTTTATGTATCCACCGTACTGTTCTGTTATAGAAAGACATTGGTCAAGAAGGGGTACAGAAGTGCTGCTTCACTAAAGTGAAGGCTTTTACTTTATTTCCTTCACAGCAGACATCTGAAACTTTAGGGTACACTGGAGAGCTGCTGCCTGCACTCCTGACTTTGTGGCAGTGATACGGTCCATAACCACTAACTCCTCTAACTGGGGAGTATCAGTTTCTGGATGTGCAGCTCAGGACTGGGTGACTGTTAGAACACAAAACTAAGATACTAAGATTCATTTGCTCTGTTTCCTAAATTAAGGCTTTACCCTCCAAAGGACAGTAATGAGGATGGTACGGGAAGTTAAAGACAGCATTTATTTGTCTGTCTGTACACTCTGAAGTCTGAGTACTCACTATGAATTCTGAGTATACTCACTACAGTATACATGAACACTGAAGGCAATACATCTAACCAAATTACTATATATATAAACTGCACTATGACTCCTTTATATTCTTCCTCCATCTCCACTCGCTCTTCCTTTACTCTCTTCATATATAACTCAGGCTGTTAACCTCTCAAACTCTTCTGCAATGTTCAACACTTAGCATTTTAGACTTCTCTTCTATAAACCCAGTTGATTTTAACTCACTTCTTTTCAATCATTAAAAAAAATAAAAATAAAAAATCACCATCATTTCCATTCCTGCCACCATTTCCTCTCCCACCAGGTGAATTCTGCCTTTCCTTCTCCTTGGGGTTTCAAATGCGGTTTCCCTCCCATACGGCTTTGCTAGGTTTCCAATGTGATGAGAAAAGCAATGCTAGAGCCAGACCTGTAACTTACGTGGTTTTTGGTTTTTGGGAGTAGAAACCCCTTACTGCTCAGTAATCTGCAGTCAGCCTGATCCAGCTGAACAGTATCTCAAGATCAGTTTACTGCTGTTTTTACAGTGGGAACTGTTGGAGGCAGAGCTCAGGGACTCTCTCTTACGGGGACTCACTGAAAATGGCTCTAGTACTCTTACAGGGCCAAGCAGAACCTACCACTTCACGTCACTAGCAAAGTTTCTCTTTCCAAGCTGAGCTCACATCAGAAAGGGATGCTGGTGTGACTGTAGCCCTCTAGCATGTGTGTCCACACAGTGACAACCATTTAAAGTACTAACTAAACTTACTCATCAGAAGAAATGAACCTCAAAAGCCGTTAACCAGCCAACTTAATCTCTCATTACATACATCAGCAGGAAGAATGCACAAGAATTATTTTGGATGTGCACAGACTCCTTCCCCTTCCTCCCCAAACACACACTATTTCATTACTTCCTTTTTAATCACTGGATTTTCTAAAATGCTCCCACAGAAAGAATCAGTCCAGGTTACAGACCCAGAATCAGTGAGTTCATCGCTTCCCTCCATCCACTCGTGCAAAAGGCTACTACTTCCGGCTTTTGTTACTGTTCCTTCCACTTGCCATTAAGTGCCATTGACAATTGCCTCAGGGGCTCAATTATGCTTTTGATCCAAGTTCTCATAGCAATGCATCAGATCTAGTTCCAATCTTACCAGTGACCATGGCTGCAGCTCCAGTATTAGCAGCAGGAGCATGAGCCCAAGGATTGGTCTCACGAAGTGGCACAGCTGTGGACACTACAGCAGCTTGGGATGGTTTAGCAGCAAGCACACAGAAGGCAGAGGCAGTGCCATTAACTAAAATGGGAGCAGACAACATCAGTGCAATTAATTCATGCAAGGCATGCATGCGGCTGGAATATTAGTGGCCATGTCATACGTATCAACATACAACAACTTTAGACACTTCCACATGACAGCAGTTTGTGTAAATTAGCCAAATTGGACTGACAGTCAATAAAGCCAGTAAATTCCGTTTCACCAAGCCAAGGCTAGTTAGCAGAATTGTGGGATGGTGGATTTTTATGTATTTGGTGAGACCTTGAGTTCTGATGACCAAGAGAAGTTAAATGTTGTTTTTATAGAGAATAGATACAGCTCACCAGGAGTAACTGCATGGTTAATTTTAGATTCAAAAGAAGAGCAGATTGTAGATGCAAAGTAACAATAGCTGCGTTTAACAAGGACAGGTTCTTTTTTCACACAATTTGGATAAAAGCATATCAGTGAAATGAAGATTAGAGGCTGCTGTAAGTTGTATAGTTGGCATTTCTCCACAACTTATCTAAGAGTGTGTGTGAAAAAGAGTAATCATGTGGTGGCACAAAATCTCTTCCCTTGCGGGATTTGGTTCCTGTGACACACAGTTGATAAGCTTTTTGCAGTTCAGGAGGAAGGATGTTAAAATAACCATTATATCAAAGCCAGTCCCTTTTACAGGTAACTATCGTGTGGTAGGTGCATGAACTTTTTGTTAAAAACAAAAACACAGGCAAACTAAACAGACAAGATGAATAAAGCATGATGCACTCCCCCAAAATACTGATAACAGGACTTGCACAAAAAATTAAGATCACATGTTACTGGAAAGCAATGTTATGTGCACTCAAGCCTCACCAAGCATGATCACAGCACACAAAGAAATCACAAACCTTGAAAGGCAGGAGACTGTGGTGCAACTACTGTCACTGGTTTTGTCATGGGGGCCGAAGAGAAAGGATCTTCTGATGGTGCGCTGAAAGCACTGGTGATCTGAGAGCACAGGGCACTGATGCTGTCTGTTTCCCCTTCTACCTCAGGGACTGAAATGTAAATAAAACTCATTCAATTGGAAGTTTAAAGGATACAGAAACAATTTACAACTACCAATGTGAAATTGATATGTAATTAGCTCCCTCTGTCCTGGACGTTCCTGCTACTGATTTGCATGACAGCTTTTTCAAAAATCAGTGCTGAAGACCTGACCTGAACTAGAACATATCAGTGTATTTTGTAACTAAGTCAAGAGGGTAAGGAGATCAGCACTCCAGATTTAAAGTCAATTATTACTGCTTCTCTGTGCTAATGCAAGAGGATGTTAATTTCAGAAAATAAAAAAGGGTTTTCTTTAGCTTCAGTAGAGATCTAAATCTTTCAGTATTAAAGTGCTAAACATATCACGGATTTGGCACTAAGATTTGGCACTCTCAGAAATGAAAATACTTATGATAGATTTAAGTGTTTCAACAACATACTTCCACAGTAACTAGATGAAGTTTAAACATGTTGACAGCAATACACAGCAGCAGGTTAAGTCTAGAGTAAGAATGTTGATTACTTCAGTTCAGCAGCAGCTGAAAACCCTAGCTCTTGTGGTAGAATTATGAAAAGCAAAAGCTGAATGCTCAAATAAAATGGACCCTCAGTTTTAAACCAGGTATCAGCATAATGTGGACAAAGTAACATCTGGAGTAAAACTGCTGACTTGCCAGATGTTCTCATTATTACAAATTATAATTACTATAATTACTATTACAGTACTGCTTTTCAGAAGTACTGAGAATCAGTCCTTCACTGCACAGAACTTACATGAGCAAGCAAATTAAGCAAAAGTAGTACAAAACTCATTAGATGTCTGGACACAACATGCACCATATCTAAAATTCAGGGTGAGGCATGCTCAAAATTTGATCCTTTGAGGGATATTCCAATACAGTGCATGTAGTATGACAGTAAGCAGCACTGATAGCGGCATACATGGAACATGCATCAGGAATGTTTTGAATCATAAAAACTCAGATTGCAGCATGCTCAGCAAGTATCACTAGCGAGCAGTGTGCGATTAGTGTAAAACTGATAAACTCTGAGCTGGCCTTGAAGCACAAGTCACCAAATAAGGATTATAAGAGAAGTCAGACTAGGTATTTTTGTCGGGTTTGTTGATTTTTACCACAGTAGTTTTTAATTTAAAGCCTAGAACCCTAAAACTAGCTGTACTGCCAAGTGAGAGTACAGTTGGCCTGCAGGATAACCCAGCTAAGGGGATTCTAGGACATCTTGCAAGGTACTTAGCACCCAACATGTTTCTGTAGGGATGGCTCTAGAAACCCACTGCCATCACGTGAAAATTGTGCCACACATTACTGGTGCAGTCAGGTGCACCACCTAAATGGTATAGTTTCTTTAATGCATGGTGAAAAGCCATTTCATTGCTCTCAAAAAGAAGAATTCAGACAGGCAGAAGGACAGAGCACAGAAAATCATCACATGATCCCATGACAAATGCTTAAGGCCTTGAAGTGATTTGTCTCTGGAGATGCCCTGGCATTAAGTGGAAGAACTGGTTTAGTGACTCAGAGGAAAAAGGCAGCAACTACTAATTCACCAACACCCATTCCTAGAGCATTTTAAGCTGTGCTGCGACATTTCAGGTAGTTATTAGAACTGTTTGTCTTCTGCATGTGAATACTGCATTTGAAATCCTTGCCTATTCTCAAAGCAAAAGTTTTCTGACATGGTGATGTTTGTTCATGAGAAATGATCCACATGAGGCAGGAAGAAGGATTTACTAGAAAATAAGGAGTTATTTGAAGCCACGGAAAAGGAAAGGAGACACAATTTAAGGTAATGTTTCATTGGAACCATTTGGTTTTACCTGAGTTTTTCATGGGGAAATCGGTCTTCCTTTGCACTGTTGAAGGCAGTTCATTTATTCGCAAAGACAACTGGCGTTTAAAAGGAGACATCTTTTGGCTAAGGGCAGGGAAGCCCCTGAATGACCCTTGCCTGGCAAGCTGTTCTATAGGGGCATGCCTCCGTGGAATAGCGTGGGGATTGCTCATTTCTTTATCCAGAGAGGCAGCAACTTCAGCAGTAGGAGAGGTTGGTGAGCCAGAAGAGGGGGCAGTATTGTTTGGTGCAGCACCTGGTGCTACTGTTTTCACTTCTGTTTCAACTGCTGGAGGAAATAGGGTGAAGTTAGAAGAGTAAAGCAAAGTAGTGTTCAACTGCCTGCCACTACTCCCATTTGTTTTGATATGAAAAAATGTGGGAATGTGCATAACTAGTGCTCTTTCAAACAAGTTCCTAATATCACAGCAGAAAAACCACTTCTGTATACCCTCATTGTTTTTACAATGTCACTTTACACACATCCAGTCTCCAAGGCAAAACTTCCTAAGGCTATCTACTTCCTGTAAATGCTGGCCTTATGTATGCATTCCTTCTAGCTGTTCCTAAGATCCCAGTTCTGGAAACACTTGAAATTAATTTACAACTAAGACTGAAAAGTGTACTGTGTGTTTGAGACCTTTACTATTGCCTCACACAGAACTATGGCCAAAATACTACTACAAACTGCATTAAGTGACTTAGGGTGACATAGCTCAGCAGCAGCAGGGAAAAGAACCCAGCTCTAGGACCTTCATTTGAAGGTCACCCTCCTAGCCCCGCAGAATCAGCAGCAAGAGCCAAACACACTGCACAAGCTTCAGCAGGCCAAAGGCAGGAGCAGCATTTAACAGGTTAAGCTGTATTCAGTACTCAGACTGCAGCTCCTCAGTACCTCCAGGAAACACATTTATACCTAGATGGAAGTGGGCTGCAAGGCAGGTCCAGCCTCTGAGCTGACAAGCCTTGCTAACACCAGGCACATTTACAGTGAGTTCCTCTGTTGCTTCTTTAAGCTGTATTTATATAAACGGTAAATGTATTTATAAATGGTAGTATTACAGCTGAGTTTAGCTGTAATGTTACCACCCAATCACTAGTTGGTTGCACTGGAAACTTCTCCAACTTAAAAGTCAGCTGCTTCATTTTGCAGGGTTTTGCACAGCACCATGGCGCTTCTGTCAGCCAGATCTAACGGTAGAAATGTGGGATTGAACCTAAATATTTTAAATCATGACACTTATGAGTAGAAGAATAATGGGGATTTTTCCATCTCTAGAAAAACTCTCTCTCACCCATGTTGTAATTGAATTGGCTTTGGGGGCAAGAAACACAGCTCATCAGCACAGCAGGAGAAGGAGAAATTTCACTATCATGGTGTGAACTCCTATTTTACTTACATTGCTTTCCAAACATTTCAGGAAAAAGAATGACTTTTTGTTGACACATTAACAGAGTAACTGGAAGTCTGGTAAGGAGAAGAGTCACACTAGAGACTTCTGAGGAGCTGGAATGGTAGAAGGAACTAATTATGTTGTCTTGCAAGCTTCAGTAGCCATGAGTTGCAGCTGCTCGTTCAAGTGAAACTTTTCTAATCAGTCTTTCTTGGAAAGGATTTCACACACCTTCATTGAGTCAAGACTTTGACTCATGCCCTCAAGTAACAAAGGCCTTGTGTTTAAGCTTCATTTAGCACATTCTAAAACTAATGTATGGGAACAAGCAGATGGACGATGAAAACGAAGATTAAAGTTTTGCAATCGAGCAGCAGCATAAAACTTGCTGTGGAACCCGTTGAAACAGAAGTTCAACTCCACTGTAAAGAGGGCTATGAACAATATTTATGAAACTTAACCTTTTGTCAGCTGCAGAACTTCACTACTGTAATAAGTTCTACTTTCACTTGGATTTTAGAACACTAACTGTTTTTTTAAATGGCTAAGAAGTAAAAATAAACTCCTCTCAAATCAGTTACTAGTTCTAAGTGTAATTATCAGTGCACCAGTTATGTGTTTTATGGGGGGTTAGGGTGTTCCTTTAGCTTTTGGGTTTTTTTGAAAGCACACTGTGATCGATCTGTTCTTCCGTCATACAATATAGCTCTGTACATACACTTTGTAACCTGTCTTGAAAATAAAAATACATTATTTTCTAAGAAAATTGCATATAATTTTCTGTTTATCTGCCATAAGATTTAGACTACAATGTCTGGCTAACTTGCTATACTTTCACAACATCTTTCTAGTACAGCTTTTTAGTATGTTCTACAGCAATCTGTGCCATAAAGCAGGCTGACAAAATAAAGCAGAAGCAGATTTAATATATGAAGTCACTTGTACTTTTTTCTACAGGAGATGTGGGAAAATGCACCACAAGTAAATCTGGGAGCATTTTTCATCTTGTGAAGTGACAAGCATCTGGGAATATGATTTGTACATAAGGAGGTTAAAGAGGGGGAATGTTGCAAGGATATTAAGCCTTAGTCCTTGCCCAGGCTCCAGTTCACCTCAGTGCTGGTTTTGCTCACTACGGAGGACTGTTTAAGTTGCACCCCGTACCTTTAGCATCCGGCATCTGTCTCATTATTTCCTCTCTCTCTGCTTGTTCAGTAGCTGTAGTGACCCTGAATGACCCCTCTCTAGTGAATGTGGTTCTGCTGGCATCAAAGGTGGCAGTCACTCCACACTCCTTCTCTCGCTTCTGCTTTCGCTCCAGGCATGCTGCAAATGCGCAGCCCACGGCATGACTCAACCTTTCCCCCTGTATAAGACAACATTGCATCATACAGTAACTGGAACAGAAACATACATGTGCTTCAAGCATTGCAATGTCATAACATGCTTTTGCAAGAGGAATCTAATTAAGGCATTAGAGAACTACTGCAATTGGCCACCTTTTGTATGGCTCTAAAATTAAACCTGTAACATAAAGACTCCCAACTACTAATGCACAAGCAGTGCTCAAGAAGGCCACCCAGAAATGAAACGGATTGTTGGATAATCTGTTTAGTTCAGCTGTTACTAAGATGCTAGCACGATAACCTGCCTGCACCGATCCTTTGTCTCTGGATACATTTATGCAGAAGGAAACTTATGAAGCCACATCTTAAGTGTGTCCATGTTAAGTGCCCATGGACAGGTAAGTGCTACTCGCAGAACAAGGAAATTTACAGAGGGCTTAGGGAGACACCACCCTTGTGTGCAAGGGTGAAAACTAGGAAGTACAGTGACAATTGCTTAACACCTTTTCATGACCATGACCAAATGCAGAAGTTAGTATTGAGAGCGCCTTCTGAAAAGCACTTGCATTATTATCAGTGAGGTCTAAAGGATCCACCACCCAATAGCTGCAATAGGGAAAGGAAATTCAAACTGGAGGAAGTCCAGCAGTTCAGCTGATACAGTGGCTACAGTTGAGTCAGAGACACTGCTAATGCCAGTAGCTCAACTCATCTATTGTAATCAGTAAGTGAATTGACCTGTTATTCAGGGAAGAAAATAGAGAAGCTCCAGCTCTAACCTAAGGTTAGCTGGGAATTTCTAACTTCATTGTTTCTCTTTAAAGAACAATGATAAATTGTCAAGCATAATTGCTTTGAACATGCAGCCATGTGGAGTTCATGCAAGAATTTGCATGAGGTTTCAAGTATTTTGTATAGCATAGGCAGGATTCAACAAAAAAAAAAGAATGAGGAAAAGGTCAGATCATAGAATTAAATAACTGAAGTCTACACAGCAAGAGACTGATGGAGGCAACTTACTTTCAAACCTTCTACTGGAAAAATCTCTTATCACTTCAAAACAAACAGGATGCTAATCAAATGCAGTTTAGCCTCATCCCTTAACAGTCAGATGACTTTCCATTCAGGATAACATTCACATACAAGAGGCTGCATTCATAACTAGTCTGTATCTACACACTATGATTTTTATCCTAGAAAAACTGTCATTATGTTTCAGGATTTTTATGTATACATTTTCAAATGAGAATATCTTCTATTTTTAAAATAATTCCTTTCTGCTAGACATATCTGAGGCTGACTGCATTCCTGTTATACACTTGCTAGGCATCACTCCTTTCCACAAGATGACACCACAAAGGGGTATCAAGTAATTCAGATATAAAGAATTAGAACTAAAATGATTTTCAAGGACTAAGCAATATTTTAGCTGACATCAAAACATACTGCAGTACTCTAGGTAGATAATTTTACTGAGCATAACTTCCAGCTAGTAGCTGGAAGAGTTGAACACATACACATTAAACTTACCGTGTCCTTTACAGCCATAAAACAGTGGCATATCCAGCGTCTTGTTGTGCCATCTCTACAGATGTATGAGAATGCCCGGTCGAAGTTCCTATCTGGTGCGCAGAAAGAAACCTTCTCTATTGTCTGATCAACTATAAGATCCTAAAGGGGAAAAAATCCCCCCACCCCCAATAAAAGAGATGTGAGGAAGTACGGAGAAACACTTGAACAAGTAATTTTCAGTATTAACTGCAAGAAGATGAGTTATAGTACAAAGAGGGTAACCTGATGTGACTATGTCAGTGAAGTCACCATTCAGAATCTATTCCTATTATGAAACAGAAAGGACAGATGACACTTTCCACCAGCCACCTTTGGTAGAAGTGTGCCAAGGCACCACGCAAGAATTCAGGGAGCCAAACAATTCCTGAGGTCTCTCCTCTAGATTACGGAATTCATGGTTTTGTTTTATTTTATTTTTACAGCAGCTCCAGAAGTCTTGCAATCAAAAAATATTTACTGTGGTTAATCACAATGCTGAAACTTACAGGAGAGGTCTTTAAGTGTGACAAGGTCTAGCACATGCTACAGAAAGACCAAAAGCTAATCTGCCAGTTAGCCAAGCAGGGATGCAGGTAGAAAAGCACCAGCAGCACTGTTATGGAGTCTTGGGTGACATGGTCTAGTGCAAGGTGTCCCTCCCCATGGCAGAGGGGTTGGAACTAGATGATCTTAAGGTCCTTTCCAACCCTAACTATTCCATGATTCAGAGTTCTATGATTTGTTCCCATAGATTGATGTGAGAAGTGTTTCTAAAAAGGAAGTAGATAAGAACTATGCCATCTTTGCTAAAAATTATATTCCAGTATTTTTTTGTTTCTTTTGGTTGGTGGTTAGTACTTGGCACCTGTTCTAATGTATTCAACCACCAGGAGGCAATAGTATATTCTTTTCTTAAGTCCTATACTTTTAACAACCTCCAGGATCTGCACAACTCATCAAAATTCAATTTTAAAAGATAACACAGCAACATTTCCAAAAATAATACATGTATTATTATTTTTAAATGAGGCAATCAGTAGACTGAATGCACCCATTGGTATGTTTGTATTAGAAACTGAATTCTTATGAGACAGTAAGTTTAGTGCTGATGAAACCGTAACACCTTAACAGCAGTCACAGAGCAGGTATCCAACAGGCAGTCATACTGCAAAGGGATAAGAATTATTCTCCATGCCCTTCACAATGTTGGCATGCAGAAATAATCTTTTAGGTTGACAAAAGTAAGGGTTAAACTGAATTAATTTCAGACTACTGAGAGTTAAAATTGTTCCAACAGCCATGCCATCTTTTAAAATACTAGTACGCTTACAGAGACACACCTAAAGCTTTTATTTCTAATTGCCCACATCAAGATAAAAGCAAGAATTCTTTGCTATTACTTGCACACAGGCACCCTGGCGGTACATACTGTGCTATATCACAATGAAAAAATAAATTACAAAACAATCTAGAAGGATGCTACAAATACATTAGTCTTCCACTTCAGACCAAGATCGTAGATATTATATTTAGAAATCACTAATTTTACACTCCGTTACTATTCAGTTTGAGTCTGAAGGCACAACATGCCCTACTTCACTTTTGGAAGCTAGCTCTTGTTCACTCAGAAACATTCTAGGATTTGGCTGCGCTGAAAATTATCTTGATTAACATGAGCTTGCCCATGTATTACTACTGCAGTGGTGCAGCACAAAGTCAAGGGACTTTGAGAAGTTCAATGTCAACAGAACACTATCAGGCAAAAAAAAGTTCTTCCAGTAAACGCAACAAAAAATATTCCAAACTTGTGCTACCTGTCACATTTTATGGAATGTTTTGAGAGGAGTGTGGAACTAAGTGGATTAAAAAAATAGCAGGCTTACATACGTTTACAAAGCAAGAAATGATTAAACTAATTAGACACTTCAGTCTTCCTTTCAAATACCAACATTTGCAATGACATAAAGATATATGTACCATGGTACATATATTATTACAGAGGGATTTAGAACTTTTGTCCAAGGAAATCTAACCTTTGTTTTCTCATCTACGACTCTGAGTCCATCCGCCGAAACCCACAGGACTGCTTTAACAGCTTTCTTCCCAGACTTTCAGAAAAAAAGAAAAGGGAAAGAAAAAAAAAACACAAAAAAATCAGTTTTAGCCCAACAGCATCAGATCTCCACCCACTTCCCCTTTGAAGAACCGTAACATTAAGTGTAGATGAAGTCCACGGTCAGTAGGGTACCCAGAGCCAGATAGTCAATCCAAGTTGCAAAACATTCAGAGAACCAAGCCAAAGCTAGTAATTTCAGAAACAGCACATCGTGGGGATGGGGAGAGGGCACAGCACAGGTGAAGGCAAAACCAAGGTGTACATCCACTGACAGTAAAGAATTCAAGACTGATCAAGTGGGTGAAGAATTCCACTAAGGAGTCAGAAGACACTATTTCATAAGGAGTTACACCACAGGTAGCTTCTTCAGCACAAGTTTTAAACATCGGAGAATTCTTACCTGGTATTTCCACCAGCCCTACGCTCTGCCTCAATAGTCGCATGGCAGAATCATGGCATCACCTTAAACCAGTGTTGAAAGCACCCAAAAATCATCAGTTACTATGTTATAAGCTTAATGCCAAGATAAATCACCCAAACATGTTGCACTATTTATTAAGAGCTAAACGGCACATCTTGGATGAGAAGCACAAAAGCATTACTTCTTAGCCATTTGGTGTGTATCTGGAAGAAGCAGTGGTGCGTGGCCGGCTGACGCAGCAAGGAACGGTCTGGCCCTTATCCAAGATCTGACTGTGGGAACTTTCAGCTGCCACAAGCTGAGGCTAAGTAAAAGTGGGAAACACAAGAAGGCTTCGGGAGCCATTTAAACTACAGATTCTTCCTAGACTGTTTACTTTTTATGGGAAAGTTATAGAAAAAAGTATAAACACTTAACACAATATTCTTCTGAAACTAATTCATTGAACAGAAAATAGTTACAAGATGTCCATGTAATTTTACTGGTTGCTATAGAGAATTAGCACTAGAAAAATTGTTTTTTAAAAGTGTTACTTTAATTCATAAGCCCCATACTTTAAGCCAACTAATATTCTCCTTATAATGTTTTTTCAATCACCAGCTTTACACAGTTTATGGCTACTAATGGCACCCACCACAGACCACTGCAGGGAGTGGAGAGAGCAGCAACAACAAAAAAGATGAGGGAGTATCTGCTAGTGGCTTCATGCAAGAACTGCAATTGTTTTGGTTTTATTTTTTAATAGTTCATTGCTGATGTGTAAAATTTGTATTCACATGGCAAGCAATGGAGCAAAGAGATTCCAGCATAAGCTACCATGAGTTCCAAGTCTGCAACACTGATTTTAATCGTGTAAGAATGAAGTATCTTGGAGCAAAAAGTCTCCTGTTGTATCACACTGTTTTCATTCTCAGAGAAAGCACCAAGTGTGAAGAAAACGGGCCTGGCAGAATTTGTGTTTAGTTTTGGAGAGGAACTATCTATCTGCCCCAATTTCAAAGCAGCAATGACACCCTGAGCATTTTCAAAAAGCTGGGTGAGAACAGATAATGGCACTGACTTGTATGGAAGAGTGATTAAAAGAGAAAAGAGAGCATATAAGCACAGCATGAAAGCACACTATGGAGAAGTGCTTGCAGAAACAAGTTTCTACATGTCCATCCAGCCTGCTGGATGCCCCAGGGAAGGTTTAAAGTAAAACTGACATGCTCTGGAACGCCCATAACTTTCACAAAGGAAGATGTACTTAAATTTGCCATCATACGTGTAGAAAAATATTCCAGCCTTTAAAGTCACTTTTAAATTTTGGTCTTAGAGACAGTAAATACCAAGACCCACACGACATAATCTGTATTTTCAATGCTTAGCTAGCTTCTCCACAGCCTAAAAGTCTCTATTAATCCCCAAAACAAATGGTTTATAGAAGTCTGTCTCCTTGAACTGTTTTAAAAAGGCGTTTCAGTTTCTTGTAAGATATTAATTGTCTTCAAGTCTTTATTCAAGAAAGCACAATCAAGACAAGACAGTGCCTGCAGGTAACTGGTTTGGATTACCATCATTAGGAAGACATATACATGTCCTTCCCCAGCAAACAATAAAAACTTGTTTCTGTGGAAATACGGAACTGTTCCTCAAGTTTGTATTACAGTAAAGTTTAATTGAACTGGGTACTTCATAAAGCCATACTGATCTTCAGCACAGCTACTCCTCACCTGCTGTTTCACCAAATGAGGATGTAGACATAGCTAGGACATGGAATTTCGTGTTTCTCAGAAAAAATGAAAAGGCTAAGTCCTCCTCTCCCACTGAAAATACAAGCCCACATCTTCTACTGCTGGGCACCACTATATACTCAATCCTCAACTTATCTGTGCTTACATACTTCCCCAAATCAGTTTATATTGGATACAAAAATCAAACTGCCACTCCATTATTGCGGGCACCTGTTACAGACTGCCTGATCAAGAGTAATCTGTGGATGAAGCACACTACAGACAGATAGGAACAGCCTCACACTCGCAGGCCCTTGTTCTCATGGGGGACTTCAACCACACTGATATCTGTTGGAGGGATGGTACGGCCCAGCACAAGCAATCCAGAAGGTTCCTCGATTGTGTGGAAGACAACTT
>JAOEHX010062627.1:32917-43814 GCA_025448015.1 Bolborhynchus lineola | reverse complement strand
AAGGTTAAGAGTATTGATGTCAGAACTTACGCAATAGTAATGTGGTATAAAAGCTTGTAAATATTGGGTTTTGCATTGCTCGACTTTTACCTACAAGCTGAACTATCGTTCTAGTACTCTGTCAGACAAAGTATGCACAGTGTTATTGGAATGTGGGTGGAATATGTTTGTCAGGCTCATACAGGAAATCTTCTTTCTGAATAAGGATGGATTTAGCCCATGAGAATCTCAGTATATTTCCAAGTGTCATTTATTCCAGGGAACCTCAGTGAAAATACCAAAGTAAAAAGAGAAAGCTGCATCATTCACCTTCAGATATTCCATTGGCAATGAGACTACCATCAGACTTGCCGGGAGTAAAAGGCAGGAAAGTTAATAAAATTAAAGAAATAACATTGATTTTAAAGGGACACTGTCTGCAGTTCCAACACAGAAGAAAATTCTATCTGTTCTCTAACAGGTTGGTTGCAACATTTTTATGTAAATACAATTTTGCTATTAATTAAGCATCCATAAGCCTGCTGAGCTGGGTTTGTTGTGGCTGTACATTTGCATGCACATACCTTACTCTTTCTGCACTTTTCCTGTTCACATCTCTTTCCAGGCAGCATTTAGAAATCCACAGAGTTGATTTTGTTTCTGAGACTAAGGAGCCACTTGTACTGAGAACAAGGAGCTCTAACACTGGGCAACTGAGCCCTACTTGGAGGGTTTTATACTGGTATGAGTGATAATGTTGTCCTGAGTTCAATTATTAAAAAACATTTACATTTATAAACATCTGTTTTTATATATTATGTTTAATTTCTTTTTGGGTCTTGATCAAGAATTACATCTTTGAATTTTTTACTCTGCTTGCTAAACGTTAGTCTGCCCTTATCCCTGGTTTCTGCATTT
The DNA here is from genome assembly GCA_025448015.1 of Bolborhynchus lineola. NCBI lineage: Eukaryota > Metazoa > Chordata > Aves > Psittaciformes > Psittacidae > Bolborhynchus > Bolborhynchus lineola. The sequence goes on along the minus strand of JAOEHX010062627.1, from coordinate 42,917 downwards.
TGATGCTCTTGGAGGGCATAACCACCTTGGAAGTGTGGCCATGCTTTCTTACAGCCCTGCAGGGCCAAGGGATGCCATGGTCCGATCAGCAGAACCCCTCCACTCTTGTGAATACCCAGAGGGTGGCACAACACATGCCATACCACACAGTGTACATGCACTGTACATCATGGAGCCAGAGAAGACAGGCTTCATTGTTCCAGTGACATTTTTCAATGCCTTGGTATGGCTCAGTGGCTAAATGATGTATTACAGTAGTCCTAACTGCTTCCATGGCAAAATCCATGTATTTATGAGGTAGGACATAAAGGAAATAAATGGAATAAATGGAATAATGGAATAAAGGAAAACCAGCAAAAGGAAGGCTGAGGCTACCCTGTTTCAAGGGGAGGAGTTTTATGGAGGAGAGGGAGCTTGCAAGACTCATTCCCACAAACAGGGAGAATCATAGAATCATGGAATGGTTTGGGTTGGAAAGGACCTTAAGATCATCCAATTCCAACCCCCCTGCCATGGGCTGGGGTAAGAATGGGATACAGTGAACTCTTCTGCTAACAGGAGCTAAAAGAAAGACTCTAGCATTGACTCTATTCTGTAAAAGATTCAGTATAGGAAACAGTGCAGATATAATATTTTCAGAGTGCTTTCTACCTTTGACTTTGAAAGGCAGACTGCTGTTTTTAAAGACCTGCGTATAGAGAATTATTACTCAACAGATGCTATTTAGTTCTCTAAACCTAACAACTGTGGTTTTTTAAAAGTATGAATGCCATGAACCCATAAGTTTATGGATCAGGTTTAAAATAATAAATTACATCCTTTCACTCAAATGTACTTTAAGATTTAAATTAGATTAAGTACACAGGGAAGATTTTAGTTTGTAATTTGCCTCAGCAAGAAATAGATGAAACACAAGGCTGTGCTTTCTGTGATGTCCTTCTTTAAAAGTTAATTTGTACAGTTCTCAGAATTGTCAGGAAACAGAACTACGTTAGGATATTAGGAATTTCAGAATAAAGGAAAAGTTCTTTCTCTTGGAAAGCTCTAGTTTAGATGCCTTAATTATCTCATTAATTATCTCACCTTTTGGTAAACAAACAGAAAAGCATGCCAACTACAGCATGCCAGCACAAGTTGGAGGAGAGGCAGTGAAAGTTTGGCTTATCTTGAAAGAACAAGCTGTTAGAGCAATTCTGTTTCTTTGATCCAGAGACAGAGATTTCATAAAGATAGAGCCAGGAGCAGCATGTCTTGCTTTAAGATAAGCTTTGTGTGTTCTTAGCCTTAAAAATCTCTGCATCCTTTTTATTTCACATTTATCTCCTTAGATACCACTAACACAGCATATGATTCCTAGAGCCTGATTACTTCATTATTTAGACTGGATAAACCAACCAACCAGCCCTCAGTTTGAGCTTATTTTTGGGGTGACCAGCCCAAGAATAGGTGTACAACAGGGTTCCCTCGAAAGGATGCTTATGCCCTTACTCCTGTGTCGGAATAAATAAGACATTATGAATTTGCTATGGGATAACACACCCAGGCAGCTCCGCATTTTGATAGAAGTCTTTGAACTCGTACAGTGTCGTTTACCTCCCCTTCCTGCAGGATAAAGCCAGCCGGGAGTCCCATTTTTCCGCATCCTCTGTGCAAATCATGTGTGACCCTGGTCCCCAACTCCTCCGTTATTTGCAGAGGTCTGACTTTCTCACTTCCCAGGTTGCTGTTTGTTCTGCAGCCACAAGCAAGCGCTGTGATCCAAGTCACCCAGATGCCCAAGTGCTCCCATTCTCTGTGTAGGAGCCAAAAGCGATACTCCCACCGAGGTGCAGTTCATCTAAGCATTTTCGGGAGAGACATTAAAGACAAGACACATGCCCAGAAGTCAGTGAATGATAGTAGTTTGAATACAGCCCAAACTGCCCATGGGCTAAGCTCCTCCCTTGCTGATGGCTGCATGAACACCTGGACCAAGGGGCTGGGCACCGCATCTCCTTTCCAGCCTCCTATCTTACTGAAAAGATTTATTTGGCTTCAGCAGGGCTATCCCAAACCCAGACTTCAAGCAAGAGCTGAAGAGCTTAACCAAGAGAATTTTTGGTGTTTTTTAATGTGGCCTAACACCAAAATGAGACTTTTGGCTCTTTTGGGGTTTTGACTGAATGATATTTGGCCTCTGCCAAAGTGTCAAATTTAACAATTTTCTAATCCATTTTATCACCCTTCTGATGTCATTAGAAAGATCATGACTGTAGCAGTTTCTCTTGAAGGTTCTCCTGCAGATATATCTTCACTTTGCTGTCACCATTACTGTAGATAACTACTGCCAGTTCTCTTTAAAATACACCTTCACAACTGACCTTTCCAATCACTGCTTTTTTGGTTTTATTCATCAGCTCTTAAAACTTTTCTAACTGTGAAGGTGAGAGATGCGATCTACCTGATACTTGGTGAAGGTACGTCTGCATATGCTTAGAATGCAGGACAGGTGTAGAACTTCGCTTGGCGTTAAACTGCTCAGTCGTCTTTAAAGGAACCACAAAAATGATTGAAGGGGAGAGTAAAAGATCTGGGCTGATAAAATATACTGCATTGTGTGTATTTCCAATTTCTGCTCTTCAAGATAGTCTCTCAGCTATTAGCTATGTCAGGGTAACCAGCCTCTTTTGGTGCACTTAAGGTCCTGACAAGTTATTGCTTATTTGAAGATATATTATTACTCTTCATTATAAAAATAAAGCTGTTGATCAAGTAGTGCATTTAATTAGTAAATATTCAAAAACCTACAAAACATACAGACCTCTCATTTGTTTTTAGTTTTGAACAAATTCAGGTTATCTGTGTTGGAGGTACACTGTGAAGTCCATAAACAGCCGGTATTACCACTGATGTACCTGGAAATTGGAAGAAATATTAAGCAAGGATTTGTCCTGAAAAAGAAAAATACAGACATCATAACAGCAATAATTATAATTTGTGTGGCCAGAACTTCTCAAAGCTACGGGTTTCTTTAAGAGTAAATTTGTTCTCATAAAGAACATCACAGACCCAAAATGGGATTTGGAGTTTACTTCAAACACCCTTCTCATTTCAGGACTGTCTAGACTGGCAGGGGGAAAAGGAGAGGTCGCATTCCCAAACTCAGACTGAAACTCATTTAAACACACAAAAAAATTATTCAGAGCAGAAACAGGGAAAAAAAGAAATAAAGTTAGGAACTCTTAACTTTCATTCTGTAGAAGATTGTTTCGATTTATAAGAATTTCTTAATCAGATTTTTCTTCCTCAGGTTGTTTTCCTATTTAAGGTTCGGACTGCAAAGAACCCTCTAGCTGTTAATTCTAAACAAAGGAGTCAAGTTTAGCCCGCAAGGTATGTCTTTTCAGTCACCACCTGGTCTACATTTTAATTTCTCCTTTTCGATTGCCTCATGAACACCCCAGTTCCAACCAATGCAGGCAGAAAGATAAGAGTGACACCACAAGCTGGCTACAGACACCCTACTCACCACCTAAACCACTGTAAGGGCAGAATGGATAGATGCATTTCCATTTGAAAATGTTAATTTGAAGCTTGTTTAGAAGATCCCTGTTTGGGTCTTCTGTAACCAGAGGAAGTACCTGTCAACGTGCATTCACTGCCTGAGGATTTAATGACAGAAATCAATGTGAGGTTCAAACCTTCTCTGGCTGGCAGCACACACACCCTGGGCATGTTTTAGACACTGCTACTACCACTTGGCAGGACAAATTTCTGACAGTATAAGAGCCCTGTTATCTCTCCTTGGCAATATGCACAATAGGAGCCTACTTGCTTGACAATAAAACATTGGCCTTAATATAATACCCTTTTCATAGTTTACAAGGCTAGGCTTAATTAAAAGGAGAATTGTGGATGCCCTCCTTTCATTTGGTAGTAAACACAGGCTCCTTCACCCCATACAAATCTAATGGTGGTAAAGTGGGCAAAGTTAACCACTAGATACTACGCTATTCTTTATGAGAATAGTGCACTGTGGAATATACTGCTAGAAGGAAACAGCCGTACTATTCAGTAAATACAGTAGTAATTTATGAGACCCTCACTGGGCTGCTCCCGCAGTGAGCTGAAAGACAAGAAGGTATTGCTGTTCTGCCGCAAAGTCTCCCTGCGTCTTGAAACAGAGATCTCTCTCCAACTATGAGTCCAATCAGACAACATCTAGTTGGGTGAAGCTTATTTTTATATTCCCTTTTCAAGCAGCAGCTAACAGGTATCAGCTATATAAGAAGCATGAAAAGAACGGAGGAAACCAATGTCAGCACCACCAGAAGTAAACTGAGACAGGTCATGTCACCTTTGTGGACTCACTCATAATAACCATCATGCTGTGTTTTCAAACTATACTCCAAATTGGAAGCCCAAAGAAAGGATTTGCAAAACAAAACATGTTACAACAGGTACAGACACTACCGAACTGCAACCTCAAATGCCCACAGTCAATGAGCCCCCTATTTTGAACTGTACCTCAGTACATGAAATCACAGCAACCTTTTGTTTGGATTGGTGTTTACATTACAAACACCTGCATGCTCATGCATATTTTTGTATAGAATGTAACATGTGGAAGCACTCATACAGCATCATGGGCTCACATCAGTATTTTCATAAGGTTCACATGAAAAAGGAGATCTATAATAAGATACGGAGCTTTCATCAGGAATTGATTTTATGAATTCATCTTGTATAAGTCATATACAGGCTGAAGGTAATATACAAGCCAGAGCAGCTGGATGGCTTTTGCTTTACTAAATGAAATACATTGGTGATTTCAGTCTCAGTAGAAAGAGCTCTAACTTGATTCAATTGTGACATATCAAGCCTGATGTACAACCTCAGCAGTTGGCATTGAGTGGCAAATTTACTTGGCAATATGGACATATAATCTGTTGGATCACTGAGTTCTGATTTGTGATATTTCAGGTCATCTCAGAAATTTCTTTTTATGTATAAAAATCTCTACTTTTAAATTAGTTTGCTTCTTGTTTGCTGCTCTGAAAGCTACTATTAGAAAAAAATTCCAAAGCCTTGGAAAGACCTTCTCCTAAGTTCCAGACAAAATCCATCTAAAGGATTTTTTTTATCTATTTTTGGAGCTGATATTTTGCTTTAGCTAGTTCCTGCCCTTTCTTGGTGCCTAATTGCCCATAGTATTTATAGTGTTCTGAAGTTGTATCCCAATTTCTGTTTTTCAGGTGCAAGAAAAGAAAGCTTTTTTGATTCTTTCCCCACCTAACAGTCTCAGTGGAGAAATGCAGCGCTGTCACCAGCTTGGGACATCAGCACATCACTTGCAAAGAATGAGAGAACTTGCATGACTTCTCACTACCCTTCTCCTGCAACAGGAGATTGCCCTGGGGATTAACAGCATACCAGTAGAATAAATTTGACCCTCTCGACAAATGTACACCTATTCTGCCAAAAATCTTCCCCAAGCACTTTAGGAACAGTGCATCTGATACAAGGTCTATGAAGAAGCACGCCAGTAAGCTTTATACGAACAGGGTTTTTTTTTTCAACAGCAATAATGCTGCTTTTCAAAGGATTTGGCAGTGGAGCTACAAGTAGGTTCTTGCAGAAGTTTATTCCCTTCTATCCTTTCCCATCAGATTTTCTCTTTGGGAGGGAATGACTGGACCATATAAATGCCACAAACAAGAGACGTTAAAACATGAAGCAACGCTACAATAAAATGAAGTAATAGGCAGCTGCAGATTCTCCTGGGGTCTAATTCACTTTTTGCATGTGAAAAAGTTCAAAAAATTGCAGAGGCTTAAGACCTATGTGACTGAAATCAAAATCAGGCTCTGAATTTCCACCAGGTCATTCTTGTACTTCTCTGGTTTTCATGTCTCGAGCAGGAATCTCATGCTGGCTTCCCAGAGCAGCCCCTTTTCTAACCTTTGTAGTGATTGCGTAAACAAACGAACAAAAAATAGCATCTTCCAGAATTTTAGCCACTTCCAGAATTTCGTAACCACTGGATTTTGCACGGGAACGAGAGTCTGAGCTGCAAGCTGTTCTTCCTGCTCAAAGAACTGCTTGCTCAGCAGCAGCTGCTTTCACTTTAAGAGATTTTGGCAGTTCCTTGGACAGGCACCAGTGAAATGTCTGCTGCCTGTGGCAGCAGTCTTTACTGTACTGTACATTTGTGTCACCCATGGGATGCAGAGGTGTTTCTCCCCAGGCAGCACAGAGTTAACTTGCCTGCTGCTCAGTGCCTGGGGAATAAGAGTTGGGATGGCAGCCCATAGTAGGAGGGCCTGGACTGAACTTGACAGTGAAGAGGAGGGATAACATTTTTGTGTGGGGAAGATGCTTGCCAAGAAATCAAGAGAGAAAGCAACAGTGGGAGAAAGGAAGTAACTCATCAGGAGCTTGGGATGGACAACAGCAGTTCTAGGAGCTGAGTATGCATCTAGGTCTTGGACTCATCTTTCTCTACCTAGGTCACTCATCAGCAAGAGAGCAGGGGGAGGAAGGCAGATGCTTTCATAAGCCTGGGAACATTGCCAGCACCTCACAAACATCCAGTTTCCTATGAATACAGGCCAGATAAATACCACTACACCACTTCTGGAGAGGAAGAGACTGAGACCGTAGAGAACTTTTAAACATAGGACTAGTTTTCTACCAGCATAAGGCACAGAGGGGCAGGAACATGTGCATAGGGGCAAGGAGAAGGGAAGAAGCCGCAGCCCTAGCTACCATTACCCTCAACCACTGGAGGACCACATGGCAGGACAGAGCCAGGTTAGGTACCCAGCCTCGGGTCTCGCAGCAAGGCAATGCTGCAGGCAGGACGAGAACAACCCAGTCTTCTGCACTGCTGGTCTTGTGCCTCTGAGCAGGAGGCTGTCTTCTTCCTCTGTTACATGAAAGCAGCGGTGCTACACTGAAAAAAACCCTTGGGTGAGGGATAGGATAGTCCTACTTTAGCTGTGTAAGCAAAACAAAAAGAAAGACAAAGTGAGGGATGAATCAATCCTACCCTCACAAGATTAGTACTACCTTGAATTTCTAGACAGGCCTGAACAAACTTCCCAATTATCACACTCGGAAAGCACCTTGAGCCAGATCACATCTTGGTGGCTTAAGCACAGTTCTGAGGACCTAAATCTCTCAAAATGAATTAATTTGAGATCAGTGCAATTGCACTGTTATAAAATGAGAATAAACTAAAGGATGGTCTGGCTTCTGGAAACTGAAGGAAGTGATTTCTGAAGAGAGAACAGATAACTTGAACCTTTAAGGGAAGGCTTCAGAAAAACAAAGGGCCCTGGCATTCTGTTTCCCAGAAGGAAAATACAGTTGGGTAGAAAGAAATGAGGTAAATCACTGCTTCAAAACCTATAATTATTCATTGGTTGAGAGGCTACAAAAGGGACAGAAAGACAACCTTTAGGATGTTTTTCTTTGCTTTTAACCAGCCATTTGAAAACATTGCAACATGACCAATCCCTCAAAAATGTTTTCCTGACCACAGTGTCTTGCATGCAGACAAACACACAGATTATGCCAGTTCCTGGAAGAATGAACGTCATGAGCTTTTTTTAATACTGGAGCACATGTCTGTTTATGTTGCTGTTTTTCTCTCTTCTTACCTCCCTGATTTAGGAGGATATGTCCCCCCCTTTTTTGTTCTGGTTCCTAGGCTCTGTTCAAACAAGTACAGTAGGTTATTTTTTTTTTCTCTGGTTGCTCTTTATTTGGCTCTTCAGACTTTTTTCCTGTGCAAGTAAAATTGCCCTTCCTGACGCTCTCTCTCATGGTGTTTCAGCCTGAACAGCTTCCACTGGGTCACCCTTGTGCTACTGTTTTAAACAATTTGCTTATTTGAAAGTAGCTAATTGGTTGTCTGCTATCTTAAGAAGTAAGCTTTTGAGGGCTGGGTTTTAACCTTTCCTTAGTGAGGGCTCCTGTTTCACCACTGTGCATCTGAGCAGCAGTTTCCCCAGATAAGAAGAAAGATGGGAATCTGGCTTGTGCTGGTTTTTATTACAGTGGTACTGAGTCAAGACAGCAATTAGGCACGTACTCACATGCCTTTGAAGTCGGTGGGATCTTGAAAATGGAGAGGCTTAAGCAAGTGCTCTCCCAAACTGGAACTTCATTAATTGTACTCTAGTGCATACCTGCATTGAGAGGCTTTGAGTTCAGGCACCTCAGTTAAAGCTGCAGAGTCAATGCACGTACAGCAAAGCATGTTAATCTGTTCTGTGGATGCTCTCATTACCATTACATCATTGCAGCTTAATCTGAGCATACCTATGGACAAGCCCTCAAACTGTGCTTGTGACACAGAACAGCTTTGAACACACTGTGCCACTTATCAGCCTCCTTCTGTAATCCACAATCTAAAATGTAGATTAGCATCTGAAATTAATTCAGCTGATATTTTTTTCTGAAATTAATTCAGCTGATATAATATTTTGTGTGTGCAATGAGCAAAAATCCCCAACTTCAAGAATCCAAAACCAGGATCAAAGTGATAGATGACTAATGGGATACATGAAAGACATGGAAATGTTTAAAGATGTGAAAAAAAAAGGAGAAGAATTTATGGAAAGGTGATCCCGAATCACAGCATTGTCTGTGAATCTCTGTCCCTCAACAGTGGAAAAGTCTGAATCAAAGTTATAGGAGCAACATTAAACTTGGACTGAAAACTGAAAGAAAGGATGGGGGTGGGATTGTGTAAAAACCTTAAAAATTTGTATTTGTAGAGCTAATTAGGGGCTGAAATGTCAATCTGCTTTAAATTAGTTGTGCTATGAGTGCAAACTGCAATTGTTCTATTTTAGTGAGTGTATCCTATTTACTTACTGAAAGACTTCATTGTATAACACATTCTTGTGGAAAAGCAATGAGCAGACAGACTCCCAGCAATACTCTTGGCTGTCTGAAAACCTGCTGTGTTTTGTTTCTCCTCACTAGAATTCTCTTAAAAGAAATAAATCAAAGCTTAATTAAATCACAAGCATCTCTGATGAGCGTCTCCTTTGATTTCCCTTTTGAAACTCTCCCTCCTGACAAGCTGTGATACTCCACTAGAAATGCTTTGTGTTTTCCTCCTTGGGGAAAACAACTACTCTGCTCCAAGCATTGCCTTGGCCTAGGATTTGGGAGCTCTGGAAGAGGCTACCAGTGGGAGTAGAGGACCCCATGTGGAACTAATTAGTGACATAATGAACACTACAGCAGTTTATGGCCAGGAAGCTCTTAATGACGTGGCAGTAATCTCACAATGACTAATCGAGATTTCCTTCATTTCCCTTTAGCAATTCTAACTGATACATTAATGAAAACATTAAAATAGAACTGCAAGCACAATAGAGGTTATCACTTGAAATACCAGGCAGACAATGTGCTTCTGCTTTCCGGGGTTATAGCACTCAGTTCTTCTCTATAAATTCTGGGACTTTGGGACTGAGAAGAGTAGTTACAAACCCCCCACATTGATTTCAGTCCTAACATTCACCGCGATGCAATATTTAGTGTAACTTTGTGATCATGGAGTGCAGCCCTACTATCAACCCAAGGCTGACTGGTGTAACCAAACCTGGGTATGCATTAGTGGGATTGGGTAAGAACAGAGTTATTATTTCAAAGGTTTATCTTTTAAATTTACTCTTTTAAAGGTTTATATGCATATGTAAAGGCAAGCTTAAAAAGACAGTAGATGGATTCGGATCGCTTTCTGCCGCAGCAGCGCAAACCCGGTGTCTAGACCAGCACATGGTGTTTGGGTCTAAAGGTATGTGCAGCCCGTGAAGGCTGCGCGCTCTCTCCCCGGTTGTTCCTCTCCCAACACGCTGTCTCCCCGCTCACAACCCTGCTCCAGGGCGCAGCACCGAGCAGAGCATCTCCTCCGGCCTCGAAACGACCCCGGCCCGCCGCAGGCCTCTCCCCGACGGGACCCGCGGCGCCCGGCAGCCGGGGGCAGCGCCGAGGCGGGGCC
>JAOEHX010062627.1:0-25385 GCA_025448015.1 Bolborhynchus lineola | reverse complement strand
GGTTTGCTTTCTCCCCTCCACTTCCTTTGGATAATGGGCTATGTTATAAAATATATATTAAAAAAGAACCCTACCTTCCTCCAGTGCTAATCATACTGATGGGTTAGATCATCTCATACTTCTGCTCCTTGTCAGGGCTTGTTGTGCCCACACTGCCTCATGCTTGCAGCTCAGGGGCAGTTCATGTGAATGTAACTGCAGCCCCTCAGCAGGTGTGCGAGAGCTGCCGTGGGGCACACACTGCTGAAGTAAATGAGCATAAAAGATGATTTTATCCACACAGATGTTTTTCTTCTCTCTGCCTAACTTTTAGGGGTTGAATAATGGCATGAGGGTCGAGGTGAAAGGAAGTATTTTAAATTCCATCTCAGCTTAACTTGTAATACCCCAGAAGGGGCACACGTTTCAGTTTTCTGCTGAAACATCTTATACAACCTTCCTGTGAACGCTTGCGGATTTGAACGCCACTGTGTGAAGCCAAATCCAAGCTTGAGAAAGCTGTCAGTGGAGGTGGGTGGGAGGCCAGCTTGGAGCAGAGCCTTGTATAAGCAGATGCCAGTGGTTTGATTTACAGTCTCCAGCCTCGCGGGGCTGCTCGTGAAAGCTGAACAACAGGCAGTGGAACAAACGCTTTGTATTTTTGCCTGGCTATTTTTAACCATAAATGCTAGTTAGTGTGTGGTTTTTATATTTCTTGGAGGATCTGGTAGAATAGTTACGGTTTTGCACTTCTTGTTTTGGACAGAGTATGTTCTTATTTGGGCAGCATGTGGAAGTACATGTGCCTGAAATCCAGCTACTAAATACTTTGTGTCCCCAAGTTATTGTTTCCTCCTCTGTCAGCAGGGTGACAGGATGCTGCAGACGTCATCGGGTGTCCCGGTTGGATCGGTCAGCCTCTGCCACACACAGCTGCAGGGGACTAGAAAAAACTTGTGAGGGCAATCTTACTTTAAAATGATAAATATCAGCCTCTTGCAGGGGCTCACATACAGGGACTCTGAAGCAGATTTTCCTTTACTTCAAAGCCTGTTTACAGAGCCAAAGTGAGTTGTGTTTCTTCAAGTGGGGTTAACTTTGAAAACTTAATTTTTCGTCCCATTTAATTCTGCAGCAAACAAATCTTAGTTAAGTATTGATAGGATCTAATGTCATCAGCAAAGCCATGCTTCTGAGCAGTGTGATGTGTCTGACGTAATTTTCACATCCTCCTATGCTCACTTGGTGACCTGTGCCATACCGTGGGCATTGGATTAGCTTTAACCTTCTCTGGTTTATGCTTGTCGTCGGCAGTTGGTACCTTGTCTCCAGGATTGTGTGTTCTCCAGATGTGCCCATGTGTTGCTTGTGGAACTGGTACTGGGAATTCAGAGGCAGAAGAGGAATCCTGAGGTATTTTGCCAATATCTGGTGTGTGCCAACCCAGAGAAGCTGTAGTAGGGATTGCTGGGCTTCCTAAAGACTGATGTGAAAAGCATCCCTGAGGGGACTCCCTTGAATGTGTTGTTTGACACCAAGGCTCAGCTTGGCCCTTGGGATGTGAATTCATTTTTAACTACTTGATTTAAGGGGGAGAAAATATGTGATCACTATGGTTAGTAATTGAGGAATTAGAAGCATATTAACAACTGAAAAACTTTGAGGTGTTTGTCCATGTGCAGTCCCAGTTTAATCTCAAGCAGCTTCTGCTGCCTGTGGAAGCAAATGCTATGTTTATTTGCTTGAGACAGTCTTTGTTAATTTAAAAGAAACCTCTCATTGACTGACACACACCACTATCAGCCTGTAAGGGCATGCTTCCACTTTGTGGCTGGATAAATCTAGTGGCTGGTTAATTCCTGGAGGGATTTGGGAAATGAGGAAGAACAGATTCTCTTTATAGAATGGAAAGCCCATTATCCTTTTTTTTTTTTCCCCTCAGAAGCCCTTCGTATGGTGCATAACCCATTCTGACTTCAACCTTTGCAGTACCATGCAGTCTTGCTTTTAGGATATTCAGTTCTTGAGTGTGCTGCAAACATGTTTTTTCTTACCCTATCCCTTAAGTCAGCATTTTTCATTTTTTGAATGATATCACTGTTGTGGAAAATTCAAGGAAAGTTGTACTTCATTTCTGTCTCAGTTTGCCTGAATATCAGTGGAAGAATTGAATATTCTACCCCACATTTAATGTCTTCAACTGTTACAACTCCAGCAGCAGAGAGTAGTTTGTGTGAAGTCTTTTGTCAGCCAATTGTTCTGTCCTTTGACAGTTATTTTTCACCCCCTTGGATGTTTTGCTTTATATTTTTTATCTGCAGAGTGTGCTTGAAAAGAATAAATGCATGTTTGGGCATTATACAGACACTTGAAGCACATTGTATGTGACAAAAATGGCAGCTGTATAAACCCAGATAACACAAATGCTGATTTAAGAATACGTTGTTGAAGCCCTAATTTGAGTAGCATCCTTAATCACATATTTGATTCTAAGCCTTGAGGTAATCCCTCTTCAGCAGTGTATCAGGGTACATCGTTCAGCCTTTGCTGAATGGCCTGAATTGAATCCCAAGCTTAAAGCCCAGCGCATACTTTAATACACAGATGAATGGAGGTGTTGTGTGGAGGACAAGAAGTTGATGTAAATTAAGTATTTGAGATAACACAACTCTTGAGCAATTCCTGACATTTACTATTGAAAGCAGACAAGTAGCTCAGTTTTACCTCTCCTTGACTTTCAGCGTCTTATAGATTCTTTGGAGATGTTGCTTTGTTTGACCAGGTATTATTAAACTGATCCAGAGTTTTGTGGCCAGGTTTCCCTTCTCCTTTAGGCTGGTATGGAGAAAGGCAGAGAGAGCAAACCTTTGGCACTTACATTCTCTAAGTCCAAATGTTTAAAGTCTGTCTGAAGGACAGTGATAATCCTGCAGCCTATAAAGCTTTTCAGGACTAGTTCTAAGCGATGGCCAGTATTAAAAGAAGTGTGAAAGTCTGCATAGAGGAGGTTTGGAGGAACGAAGGGATAAAGAAAGACTAACAGAGCAGGAGGAAGTAAAGGACCAAAACAGAGACCAAGGGAAAGCATTAGAGGAGTGTTGTGGGGGACTGAGGAACATAGAGGGAGGAACACAGAGGGTAAAGTTGGAGCAGGAGCAAGGAGAAGAGAAGCTGAGAATAAGGAAACAGAAAATCATACAGAGCAAAACAACGGAGTATAATAGTACAAAATAATAAGGTGTGGTGAAAACCCCTGCCACCTCTCCCTTGAGTTTAGCCCCCCGTTCACTTTCTTATTTCTTTTAAAGCCGTAACTTTGTCTTAATGAGCATTGTTTCATTTATGTTTCAAAGGACTTTTGTCCAGCTGAACCTGCAGAATTGTTGTTTATATTGTACTCTGCCACAGATCTGACAGGAAAGGTCTAATGTCCAAAATCCCTGTGCCTGTCATTCTGCTGTGTCTGGGGTCTGTAGGAGCTTCAGACTCAGTCCCAAATGATCCTAAACACTCATCAGGCTGTGACTGACATACTGAAGTATGTCCAGAGGGGGATCCCTCTGTACCTTTGTAAGGAAAGATCAGATCCGCTCTTCTACCCCCAACTATTCTTGTCCCGTGAAGAGATGTCCTTAGGTGTACTACGGTTTAGCATTCTGATTGAAATGCTCCCAGTGTGTTTTCAGCTGAGATTTGAGAAGTCTGTACACTTTTGACTATTTCTGGTTTCCAGTTTCTGAGTGAAGAAGAGAACTGGCCAGGTGAATAAAATCTTTCTTCTCTGAGTCAGTTTTAAGTTGAATGTTTATGTCCTGGTTGTTCTTGTGGTGGAGAGATGAAGGTGCCTTGACAATAATAGCAACAAAACCCATTTTGGCTCTTTTTAAAGGACTTTCCGTAAAAAGCTGAATTTTGTGGCACAGGCTTAGCAGTTGCAAGGTTTCATTCCCAGTGAAATCGATGGGAGCTGAACACATTCAAGAAATCATCTGCTTAAGGAATACAGTCTTGTGCTGATAATGTCTTCCATTTATAAGCCTGTGTGGTGCAGATAGCTTTACTGTCATTAAGTTCACAACAGCACACAGTAAATCCACAGATAAACCCCTCAGCCCTGTGTTTTATTGCACTGTGCTTGCTGTTATCTTTGTTGTTTTCTTGCATGGTGACAGAAGGGAAAGCACCAGGCAGGTCTTTTTATAATGCTTTTTAAAATAAGTATTGATGTTTACAGAATTGGGGAAAACTTTAGATCCAGACAGTAGGTGAACATGAAATCACTATTGATCTAAGTTAACTAAACGTAGTTTAGTGAAAGATTTCTTAACACCGATTTAGGTTTACGCAAACCTCTGACTGTCTCTTGCTAATCCTGTGTATTGATTCAGGAAATCAAATCCCCCAGCTTGAAGGGTTTTAGACCTCTCCTTGATGTCATTTAGGGTCCATGTAGATGTACATTATCTACATGTACAAGTTGTTTACTTTTAATTATAGGTAACAAATAATGGCAAATTCCAGTAAATCTCAACTCACCTCCTTCCCCTATGTCCCAGAAGAAGGAATATGTTTTAAGGCTGGCCAACCTTTGGACTGGATAAAGCAGACTACCTGAGACCTTTCAGTGATCATGTGCAGACTGCTGATTTTACAGGTGGTTGTGTCAGCTAAAATCACCTGATAAGCAGAGACAGAGGTTTTGGCAATAAAACCAGGAATGAAATCCTTAGCCCCTGTCCCACCTTTGTGGCATTTCCTGAACCCCTCAAGGTGGCTGGTATCTTGCTGCCTTTGGCCACTGGAGAGCCAAGGAAGAGTTTTTGCCTCTGGCTATTGGTAGGTGACATACCCTGTACTAGGGCTCTGCTAATCTGGAGCAAAGATCTGGGGCCATGAGGCTGGTTCCTATTTTTCAGGGGAAATGGCTTTATATAGCTGCACCCTGAAACTCTGCCTCCTTCCTCTCTGTTGCCCATTGCTGCAAACAAGAAGGGATCAGGGTTGTTTTTTTTTCCCCCAGGACTGAAGTTTTCAACTGTTGTTTCAGTGGCACTCATAGTTTATGTGGCTTTTTTCTTGCTCTTTGGGATGAAATGCAATGATAAGTTGCAGGTGAGGTAGTTCAAATCAGGAAGGGAATGTCTGAACATTGGATTGTGTTGCTTACTGAGCCTGGACAGGCAATTTTGAAGGTAATTCAGCCTTTAACAGATTTTCCAGGCAGCCAGTGGACAATTTTTATATTACTGAAATGGAAAACTGAACAAGAGCCATTTCCTCAAATGCTGTATGTAGTTGTTGAGAATATCTTTAATTGTGTAAGAGCTGCTACCTTCATTTAATTAAACTACTTCGTTTGGATTTGTAGGCAGTCTGGAACATGAAACTATGATGTTCAGATTTTCAATGCCAGACTTGCTGGAAGATTTTTACTATCTTCTGTGTGGGGACAGGTAAATGACACTAACAAGCATGTATTTTGAAATTATGGCCCCTAATGATAGGATTTGTCAGTGGAAGAGACGGAGTGTTGGCTTATGAATAGAAACTTGTGTCAAACAGTTCAGGTCAAAGGTTATCTCCTCATCATATTTTTATCACAATTTTAAAAGCTTCAGCTGCTGCAAATACATGTGGGGAGGTTCACTTAGAAAAAGAATTTGGTTTGGAAAGAATAACATAAATTGTTATCCCATTTTTTTGCTGCCAAACTGTACTCAAACCCAACATTTGTCAGGATGCTGTTGCCTAACTTGTTTACTGAACTATGACAGCCTCCGGTCATTTATGAATGCAGTCTGAAAATTGAATTTAGTCTCTCTGATCCCTGCATTGCCTTGCACAATGACGATGAATGATATTAAACCTGATTGGTATGCTGGTGTGTGTGCATATGGCCAATAGAGATAACAGCCTCTACAATCAATGCTTGTTATCATTGACAATGTGAGCTACAGCAACTTGTAAGTTACTTCCTTACACTTACACTTACCCTTTACTTAATTTTTCAAGTTCAGGGCCAGTTATCAGGATTCCTGGGCAGATGTTATTCACACAGATTTTTAATGTACTTTCAATAGGTTTGGGTGTTGGGGTGGGGTTTTTTGGTGGGTTTTTTTTTCCTTTTTATTTCATTTCTGGTTTATTTAAACAGTCATTTATGTGTGGGTTATGGGCATCCCTTTGCAACTGCCGCTGCTATATTCACACCACTTACTGTCATGCAGGCCTCACAAGGTGGTAACAGCAGTGGGAGATGCCTCTTTTTTCCAAAGGGGAAACAGTTCAGACACTCTTCTATCCATCTCGCTCTGTCCCACCTGTCTAGTTCTTGCAGCCCTGTCGTGCAGTCCACTCTCCCTCCTTACCCAGGTTGTTGGTACGCAATTTAGCTAGTGCTCCTTTCCTCTTTTCCTCCTGGCCCACTAAGGCAAAGTTGACCGTTCCCTTCTCCCGCAGTACCAGGAGTCACCAGGTGGTGCTATTTCCCAATTAAATGCCCTCCCTTGCATTGCCGCACAGTCCAGCCTTTGAAGAAAGGTTTTATGGTGTTTGGTTTTGTGATGGAGCTTTCTTTGGTGCGTCAGGGAGCGTGAGGGGACTTGTGTCTTGCCTTGTGTTCACTCTTGAGTCATATTCTGAAGCAAAGGCGTTCCCTGTGGCTTAATCAGCCGCTGCCTTGTTCAACACTGAGGTCTCTGGAAGGGTGGACTGCTTCCACACAGCTCCTGAGTACACTGTTCTACTCAAAAGCTGCTTTACTGTAGTATAAAGCATGAGCAAGTCTCACTAAGGATATTCTCAAGCTTTGCACTGTTGTGTTGTCCCCCTTCCAGCAAGAGGGTTTTTTGCTTATTTGTTGGCGTGTGCTGCTACTCCGAAGGAGACATGTATGTGTCTTCTTGTTTTGTCTTTCATCGTCTCATCTTCTTAGTCAGCTGGATTGATACCACCTTATTTGCAGCTGCTTTTTATAGATGTCATGCTCTTACTTGAAACTGCTGAGGCAGTTCAAAGCAAGGAGTTCAGCATCTTGAGCAAATAGCCAGTGCCCCCAAAAGCCACAATTTAAGATGAAGGAATGCAAATAAACACTAAGTTCCCGTATTCCTTTTCACCAGGCTAAGCAATTCTTCTTCCACTATGTGCTGTCAAGGGCATAAGAAATTAATTGAGATTCTGTTTTTTGATTTAAATTTCCAATCCTCCATTTCTCTTGGCAGTTCAGCTACTGTTCTGAATTTGATAAGTTACGTGGAGAAGGGAATGAAATGTGTTAGAAATGACACAGAGAACTAGCTGGAAATTTGATCTGGGGAAGAAGTCTCTAACTATTAATAACCACTGAAGGCTGTTATCTTTGCCATCCATACTCTTACTACTGTGGTGGTGTGGTTAGATTGTACTCTGTACAATAAGATGCTGTGATTAAGCATAGGTATCTAAATTAGAGTATATGTTTGGTTGGGGTTTTTTTTTACCAAAGCACATGAGCTTTAAAAATGGCTAAGTTAGACATTCCAGAGCTTAGTAAGCTGCAGTAAATTTGGTTTTGTTATTGTTTAATATATTCCACAGAGTTGCTGTTCTTGATTCATGTTGCAGAGAGAGGAACTGAGGCAGTTGGAGTAGTGACCCACAGGCTATGTATTCATGAATTGCATTTCTTTTTTGCTTCATGGTTTGTTTTATTTATTTTCATTCTATTGGAGTTATTTTAAAGAGTAGCTTTAAAGGAAGTTTCTTGGATCTCCCTTCCCCTCCGCAGCCCCATCTTATAAATAAAGATCACTTTGTATTCCCATGCCAACTTTACATGCATAAGAGTTAGCAGCTTATGGAAGAGCAGCACGGTTTGTAAGCGCTGGGTGAGTAAATGCGCAGCAGCCACATAGGCCACTTTGTGATTTCTTGGGTAGTAGATAGTTTAACTGACTGCTAATCTTGCCACCCACTGCTCATGCAGTGTAAAACAAGGATTTGTTCCTTACTGCTGATCTCATGCTGTGACAGTCGCTATCTCTTAAAGCACTTAAACAGTTCCTTGTCACTGTACTGTCTGAACATTTTACAGCTATCACCAGTTTAAATCCCTCGAATGCTGTTACAAAGTAAAATCAAGTAATTGTTACTTTCATTTAACAGCTAGTGAGCTAAGAGTGAGAGCCAGAAATTCCTGTGCCATATGCAGTCCTTGCAGCACTAGGAGGAAAGATTGTATTTGATATAACAGGGCTGACCTGTCTCTGTGAATGAGTGGTGCACTTCTTATGTGTAGAGGGAATTAGAGTTAATCTAATTGTAATGTGCACCTGAGTAGAAAGCCTATTCTGTGGCAGATTTGTGCTGCTCAACACCAGCATTGGCCTGAAATTACACTTGCAATTTGAAATGATGTGTAGGGTTTTTTACTTGGGAGAATTGGCACAGACCATATTTATGGAAGTCATATACTGACTTAAAAGATAACCATTATTACCACATCTCATGTGTTTGAAGAAGGACATGCAATGAACAGAAATGCAGACTGGGATGTTCTTGTAAGGTTCACACATTAACAGATGACTGAAAGAACTGTGGTGGTCCCTACTGAAGAAGTGAGATGCTGCAGAATAATTATCCCCTTCAAAACACGGCTGCATTGAGGTCTCTGCTGGGAGCTGGAGGAAGTCAGTTTCAGTGCTCAGTGGGAGCATTTTGCTGTTCATTTGCAAGCACTCCTAACACAGGAAGGTGCATGGCTGCACATTCGTGCTCCTGGAGGCCAGCTCTTGTTCCAGTTCTTCTCTTTCAAAAATTTGCTTTGCAGCTGAGTGCCCTTTGCAGAAGCTCCTTGTAGATCCCTGGTGGCATCAGGCCTCATCTGATGTCATTTGGAGCTCTTGTTGTGGAAGTACGTTATCAAGCTTGGTAATGACTGAAGTCAAACAATGAAAGTAATGGTGATGGGGGACAACAGATCTTTTATTTGGGAGGACCTGTCAGGGAGTTGAAAAATTGTGCTGACCCTTTGGGAAGCATGTATGCACCCTGGGACAGTTACGTAGCTCTGCAAGGGGGATCTCAGCAAATCAGTGGCAAAGGATCTTCTCCGAGAATCATGTTGCTCACAGAGGAAATAACCTATTTCTCATTATACAGGGTTGTAATGAAAACTGGAATTTACAGAAATGATTTGTGTCCTGAATGAGATGCACTGTCTTTTGACTGTAGACGTGAGGTTCCTCAAAACTGCATCCCTGCAGGCTGAAGCCGTAGGCAGTTTTGTGTTGGTCAGTAAGCCACTGTCAGTCAAAGAGCTGCTCTCATATCTTCATCTGTATGCTTACGTAGTGGTGGGATTTGGTTGCTTGATACGTCTTGCAGATGGAAAAACTGAATACAGGGAGAAGCTATTTGCACTTCTTCCTAGACACCATTCTGTGGTGCATGACTGCATTTTTGCTGGGACAAACCTGATGTTTGGCAGATTCAGTTCAGTCCCCGGGGTGTCTCTGAACCCAGGTCTCATCAAAGGTGTTTCTCCTTAGTGTTTTCAAACAAGTGAGTAATACCCAGATACAGGGAGGGACAAAGGATGTGTTTAAGGCTAGCAAAAAGTTTATTTGGTAGAATAATTCTTGGATTAAAATACTGCCCATGGAAACTGATCAGGAGTCTGTTGTGCATAACTCTTCCTTGTATGTTCATACAGTTGATAAAAATCCAAAGCCAGTTTCAGATGCTCTTCAAGCCGCAGCCTTCCAGAGCAGCTGCAGCTGGATTAGTAAGACATGGAAAGTATTGCAATGCTGCCTGCATCTGATCGTCTGAGTAATGATTAAAATGTTAATGGAAGGCATAGGGATCTAAAGAAGGCTGTGAATTGCAAAGCTTTGTTTTGTTCTTCACTTCAGTGCTATTTTACTTCCATTGGAATTTAAAAGCCATAATCCTGTACTCTTGCCTTACCACATCACGTGCCTCTGGGTTAAGGACTGGCGTCTCCAAAGGCATTGAAGATGCAGGTTGGATGTCTCAGTACTGCATGCCAGGCCTTGCCTGAGAAGTGGCGTTCATCAGAGACACCAGTTCATCTGAGCTCTGAGCTTGACAAGAGCTGAGCATACATTTCTGCAAAAGCCCAGTGGTACTTCAGAGTGCAGGCCTAGCAATTTGTTTGATGATAGCTAATAAAATGCTAACCGTCTAGCAGTGTTGCAGTGTGATTATGCTGCTGTGAATTTTCATATTCCATCAAAGTCCTGCTGAGAATAATGGGAATGGGCCAGGGGGATTCAACTGTAAATCAAAACTAAAGCGTGGCCAATTCTGACAGTGGAAAGAATGGCTATTTTAATGTGCAGAAGCTGAACTGCCAAGTCAAAACCAGCTGTGCTTTACAGAGCTACTAGAATGAAAGGTTTCTCTGCATTTGCAGTTTTTGTAAGTTTTGTCGATTATTTGTCTTCTAAATTTAGACCGTGTCTTTCAACCTCAGATTTGCTTGGCCAGTTGCAAAGGTTTTCAGTGCCTTTTTTTTTTTTAATATTTAAAATACCAAATGCACTGATGATAACGGACAGTTTTTCTCCTTTTTGGCAACTTCTTACCAATTCACATGTTTAAATATGTACACCTTAATTATTCCAACAGTGAAAGTTCTAGACTGGGCAAAGCAAGGGCTTCTTCTTTCTCTCTGCTGTAGCACTGACAGGAGTCACATTGATGTAACAAAGAAGAGAATTTAACTTGGGAAATCTTGATCATAAACTGTCTCCTCTGTTATTTTTCAGTTAGTAATGAACCACTCAATAAATTTGTCTGGTGGCACAAATACGTGACAGGGAGCCAGGAATTGCTGCTTCTCTTAATAATCAGGAGCAGCCAGCTTCCTCTTTGAGCAGATCCTCTTCCAGGAGAGTGGGACAGCTTTTTGGCTGTACCCTTGTTCTGTATGTTTGATCAAGCCTTTTTCTTTTCCTTCCTCCCTTCAAATATGTCTGAAAGATGACACAAGGCAGCATTATCTCACTGGAATGTGCAGAGAAGAGCATTAGTGAGCCAAATGTGACCATAGTTGTTTCTGGTGTGTGCACTTACTGCGCCTCTGGATGCTAGACTTTTGTGAAAAAAGCTTCAAAACAGCTTGCTGATAGGCTTCAGTATTGCCTTCTGCCTGGAACCTGGGTTTCCATTGATGTGAGCAGCATTGTAGTTCCAGCTGGTATACTTGAAGAAGCTATGCCACAGAGAGGCATACCTGACGGTATTGGTCATGCTCTTGAAACCATTGTGGTCAGGGATCCTCAGAGGAAGGGCTGAGCTGCCAAACGCCCATGATGCTTTGAAGCTAGGGTGGTGTAGTAGGTCAGATTTTGGGGGCCCTTGTGAGGTGCAGGAGAGTCCTACTGAGTTCTGTGGAAGCCACGTGAGCTGTGGGGTCAGTTTCTTGCTTATGCAAAAGGATAAAGACTTGTCACTTTCAAATGTTTCTTGTATTAATGTTGAAATAAAATCTGCTTTGCCTGTGTTTTTTGAGCACTTAGTATTAATACCCTCCAGGTTGCTAGGGCATGATTGTTCTTCTGATGTGTAAGACTAGTGCGTATTAAACCCAGACAGTTTTAATATGACCTCTGCCTGTACAGCGTGTCTCAATGAATCTTGGTTATTACAAGCAATGCTTTTGAGAGACAGACACTTTCAATTTGTAAAAATCTATACGAATTGAAATACCATGGTTTGAATCCTGGCTTTATCTAAGCTGATGGGAAAACTCCTGTCTTTCTGAAGGAGCCATGTGTTGGGTCTCTGTTTTATAGAGATCAGTCCTCCATTACTTCTCAATGCAGATTTTTGTGGCACCCATCTCCAGGGTGTCTCAAGACTCTTTTAGATCTGAAATGGGAAGTTAGTCATGAGATCTGTGGTGGTTACAAGCCAGATGTTCTTTTATTTTTTTCTTACGTTGCAAGTGGGAGAACAAAAGGGAGAACCAAGTATGTCCATTCTTATGTGAATGTGCCATTTCCTTGTGAAGTGCTGTCTAGATTTCTTATTTATGTTTTTGAAATCCTAGAGTCATAAAAGGATTTTTGCATGCTTTTTCCTAATTCTATATCTATTAAAAATGCCCTGAGTGTTAGCATAGCACAGAAAGATTCTGCGTAGTCAAGAATAAAAAAGCTCTTGCAGCAGTGCGCATAATTATAGGGCTGCTGTTTAGTCATCAGTCACGATATGTGTAAATTTTTTGTGAATTCATCATTTATTCTGTTTCAGATAAAAACAGAATTTACATGAAGAGTTTAGTTTGTTCAGCACAATAGGGCTTGACCCATCTGAATCTATTAAAAGCTCTTATAATATAAAGGCTAAAGACTAGCATCCTAATCAGGGCTGTGTCTACATGGTTAGTATAGTTCCCTTCAGTGTGGGAGAGTGCTTGGAGAACCGGGTCTTGTGGTTGTGCAGAGATATAAATGAGATGTCCAGATTTAAATTAAAGAGCTAAATTTTTCTGCATTAGTTTTTCTGTCGCAATAAATGCGTCTGAAACAATGGACAGAGGAGTATACCGGCTGCCTACTTGTAAT
Source organism: Bolborhynchus lineola (assembly GCA_025448015.1). Lineage (NCBI taxonomy): Eukaryota > Metazoa > Chordata > Aves > Psittaciformes > Psittacidae > Bolborhynchus > Bolborhynchus lineola. Next base: position 12,828 of record JAOEHX010062627.1, on the reverse strand, counting down.
GGGAAAATGGTTTGGTTTTTTTTTTTGATATATTGCTCATATTGAACTTCTGCTTTCTTTTTTTTTTGTTTTTCTTTTTTTTTTTTGTATATAATTTTCCTCTGTGCTGCTGCAAATCAGCCAGAAGAAATCAGCAGCTCAATTGTTGATTGCCTGCAGATGAGTTGCCAGCATCCTGCAATTCTGCTGGCTTGAAATACTGTCTCATCTCCTTTACAGTAACAAGAGCTGAGAAGAACCAGGCAGGGTGGTTTTTCTGTGAGCAGGAGTGTGGGTGGAATCACTGTGTTTTGTGGTACGCTGCTCTCCATTCTAGAGCTCTGAAAATCCTCCTGGCTCAACCTATGAGTAATGGAATTTAGAAGAACAGAAATTGTCTTTTCAGGTTAACAGGTAAAAATCAGGAAATAGTGGTGCCTGCACTGGGTCCCTGTATTTATCAGAATCATCTGATACAGTTTCAGAATTCCAAATCCATTTTCTGACCAGCAGGAGATTCTGAAGTTATAGCTATTTGCAGTGAAGTAATAGCAGTTTACTTACTGTGGATTGTATTTCTACTGCTTTCCTTCCTCCCCACTCCATGCCATTTGTAACTGGTATTTTGTAAGTGTGCTACAAGGCTTCTGAAGAAGAAAGGAGAAAAGCAAAGCATGCAGTTGGTCCCATGAGTGAATTATCAAATGCATCACGAACTTCTTGATTCAGAATAATAGTTTTATATTTGTTCCTTTCTTGATCCTCCTTTCATGGAGTATGCTCTTGATTGCGACGAGTCAATTAGTAGTGCTTGAAACCCTTGGATTTTCCATGGATAAGGATTTTTCTGAAGAATTGCAGTATCTGTTCCTCAAAGTGCGATGTAACTCCTGAGATCATGCTCTGTTTCTGAAACTGGTCCAATCCACTCAGGTCAATACCACTGTGACCTTTTAGATAAGATAAAATGTTATTCCTTGGTGTATGTTTGATGTTTTGTGTACACCAACATGGAGCAAAACAAAAAAGACAAAACAACTGGAGCCTATAGAAATCCAGTAAAAAGCAGAACTTTGAGAACTAAAAGGATCGATTATCTGCATGCCTAAATATTACATAGGCATGTGGCTTGGTAATTCTGTTACAGTCCTTGGAAGAGAAAGGAACAAAACAAGGATGATAAGTCTCTCAGATGTTAGAAAAAGAGATGCATGTATAGGAACACCATATAGTAAAGGACAAAGCAGATGGTAGCAGGAAAGCTTTGTACAGCCTTAGCAAGGAGGTTTAATTTCAGTGCATTGCTGAGAATGAATGTCTTTTCTACTTCTTTGAAGAAACCTTGCTTTCCTTGACTTCTGTGAGATCAACCTGATAGTTCCCTATTGTCAGTGAAAGATAAGGTCTGGTTAGCAGTAAAAGATTTCTGCTAAGTTTTCAAGTTGTATCATGTTCATACACCATGATTTGCTTTGCTTTCAGACAGGTGAAGGTCTTGTTTGATGGGTGCGAGTACAGTAACATGGACTGCCTAGGTAGTTTCAAATCCTGTGATGGAATGATAATCACTGCCTTAAGTAGGAAGCTTTTTCTCTTTTACTTCCTTCCCCTCTGTGCTCTAATTATACTCCAGTAGCTGGCTGGTTTTATCCTCCAGGAAACATAACAGAAGCTGGGAGTGCTTGTTTAACTGAACCCCTTGGTGCAAGAAATTGCCTGGCTCCTGGAAAGCATTGGCCATTGACTGCAACAGTGGTCACCCTAAATCCAGGTTTATTTGTTGTGTAAATCTATTGCTTTCACTGGAGTTACATGAGGGTTAAATTTAGCCCTCTCAGTAGTCCAAGCAACCCCAGGAGCAAAGTGTACAAATGCCTTTCAGCTTCTTGAGGGCTATTGGTGTTCCTGGTGTATGCTTAACTCCAGCCATGCTCGTTGTGAGTGATGCGGGAGCAATAGAAATGCTTCAAGTTTCTTTAACATTATCATGAAACATTAGTAAGAGCCATGAAAGATGAAGATTAAGGGTTTCCAGGAAAATGAGCTAAGCTTTACTCCACACTTGTGGATGTCACATCCCTGCCAGAGAACTGGCTCCTCTTGTTCAGGAGCTGTAATTGCAGTTGCCCTTCTGGGTGACCTGTCAAGGGAGCCAAGGGATGCAGATGAAACTAAAGCATCATCGAGTCATGGGAGTCAATGCATAGTTTAGAATACAGTGGCAGAAACTGTCTCCCCACAAGAGGGAAATGTAATTTCTCACATCCAGTGGATGGTAGTTCTGGTTTCTCCACAACATTTAAAATCTGAAATAATAATTAGACCCTAATTTTTCATGCAGAGGACTTTTTGTAATGTATTTTGCCACCATGGTCTAGTAATTATACAGAGATGTCAGCTAGAATTGACAGTGAAGGCCAAATTTGGAAGTAGCAACAGGATGTGTTGCTGCTATTGATCAAAGGCTACGTGGCTGTTTTTATACACTGGTCCTCTCTTAGATCTTTTTTTCCTATTGATTGAACACGGTAGATAAACAACTGTCTGTGTAGCATGAACATTTATTAGGGCTTTTAAGCTGACTAAGGACAGCTTTGAATTAAATATGAGAATTTAAATGGCAGTTTTCTAATACATGGTGTCTATGAAGACTTTGCTTGCAGTGGCAATACAGCTTCATTTAAGCATGATAGAAGGAAATCTAAATATAGGCTTTGTTTTCATACTCAAAAAGAAGATAAAATACTGGAAAGTTGATTACAAGAAAGGCAAAGGCTTTTTTATTTTTCATATATATGTAGTTAAGTGTGGGCAAAGGCTGCATTTTGTAATATGCAGCTGTGTGCATGGCATTCTCAACAAGCTGTATTGTCGTGTCCTGGCTCTTTCTGAGAGGTTTGTGTGAATTAATCAGGTGTCCTAAAATGTGGGTTCGAAAGGAACTGCCAGGTGCAGTCTGGTAGTTCTGCAGTCACTTCCAATGAAATTAATAGAAAACTTTCTGTTGACTTTTTAATGAGTTAGATTGGACCCTGGGCTGTTATTATTAATGTCTTGGAAAGGTCAGGATCGATTTCCTGGCATCCTTTTAATCTCTGAGGAGCCTCTTTGCAATTCTATGGGAGACGTAGCAATATTGCTGTTCCTTGATAAATCTCTGTATAATTTAAGTTGTTCTGCTTGTCATCCAAGGCTTTGTGGAACAACAGAGGCAAACTGAAAACTGCTGAATTCTGGGGGAGTTGTTGGTATCTTAATTGCCTCAATCAGTATTTCTGTATAATGCCAAGCTTTCCCTCACTCCCAGATTAGTCTGAATTTTATTCCAGTACTGTACTGCTGTTGTTTCTCCTTCCTGATTATGAGGATAAAAAAACCAGAAAAAGTCTGCTCCTGCAAATGAAAGAAGTCTGCCACACTGGAGTGTATAGAGCAAGTTGCGTTGCATTTAAAGTAATGCTATTTCACTGCAGTCTGGTAACACAATCTGCGTGTGGATAGCTCTGGGGACCTACATCTTTGGATTTCTGCCTTTTAAAAACCACCTGAAGTTTCTGAAAAGTTTCCACCAAGCAGGCTTGTGTGTCTTGCCATGAAAAGGTTGTTTCTGCTAAGTTAGCACCGTCGGTGGTGTTTGGTGTTAGTAATCTGTTCTGGGAGTGTACCTGGGCTGTCCTTGCAACAGGCCAGAATGAAATTATTTCTCTGGCATTGCTGGGTAATGCACCATGTCTCTGAAAGCACAGGATTTTCTTGTGCAAGTAAATGGCTGTGCTTTAAGTACTGCAGTACTTGCACTAGGAAGATAAAACCCACCCAAAAACATACAGGGTTTGGAGAGAAGAGAGTGTTGGGAAGAAGACCAGGGAGCTCCATTCACAGTGCTGACCTTTGAAAAGGATAATTCTTATGCTCACATTTCTATTGAAGTGTTTAACTTGCCCCACTGGCCATGAGAGGGGATTTAATTTCTTAGCTTATATTGGGCTATTTCTTCAGGCGAAGGGTTGCTATGTAGGCATCTCTGAACTCACTGCCATGCTTTCCTTTATTTTCAGGATACTGGGGTTGGGAAGTCAAGCATTGTTTGTCGATTTGTCCAGGACCACTTTGACCACAATATTAGCCCTACTATTGGGTAAGTACCACACATAGTATCCTTTCTCTTCTATATGTCTTTTTAACTTGCAGCCCTCTGTTGAGCTCCTTTCTTTTCCTTACTTTCAAGTCTGTGAATACTGTGTCTTTTTTCCCCCCAGTTTATCAATCTCACTCAACTCTTTACTCTCCTTTAATGGCTTTCAGCTCATACTATGTGTTTAGAGAGTGTAGGGCTGCTCCAAACCAAGTCTGCTCTGCTCTCCCTGCTCTGCGAATACAGAGGATCCCTCCGCTTACTGGATTGGAGCACAGTCTTATTATGGAGAGACTAAAAGAGCACTGCCATTCTCCTCCTCTGAATGGTGTCTCTTGAAATAGCCTCTTTCCCTGGGGCTGTCCAGAACCACACTGTACTGGCTGGTGTTGTGCATGGCCATGACTTCAAGCTGTGCTGTTTTGTTTTTCTTCACCCATCTTACACCAAGAGATTCTTAGCTGTCATACTCGGCTGCTGTCCTTTTTGTCTTGTCAAGAGCTTCCCACTTCAGATTGTATTTTGGTTATAGGATTTTAGGATTAAAGTAATTTTAGTTCCTATCGGTCAATGAGGTGTCATTGAGGCTGTGATTTGCACAATGACCAGGGCACCTCATAGAAGGGTAATGGCAAAAGAAGCATGGAGAGCCCTTGTTGACACACATGGATCAGTGTTGTGTGTCCTGCCAACTGGGCTGGAATATGGGCAGTGTCTGTTCCGAGGTGTGGACATGCTTTCATCTAGGTTTGGGATGTATCACATTATCCTGCCTTTCTCAAAATAGGAGCAATGCAATTTAAACTAAGTATAGTTGATTCATGCCTGTTCTTTAAAAACTGGTGAGCTTCCAAGTGTCAGACCATCAGAACCTTGTTAATTCTGTGTCAGCTTAAACCGCAACATTCTGGAGGTGATTTTAATTCCAGATCTTTCTCTTTTAACATCCTGGGGACAAATCTGCCGAGTCCAGAATATTCTGAAAATTGTTGTTCTCTTGCAGAAAAGGAAGCTCATATGCAGTGTTTATGAAGGAGTAATTTGGGTGGGGAAGGGCTGACCTGGCTTGTGTGTTAGAGCTGTTTTGAATCGTCTGTGAAGGGTTGGTATTGATTGCTTGTGTTGTTTAGAGGGTTAGATGACAGCTTTTAAAGCTCTGCCTTTCAGTGCATGAAGGATTTTCAGCTGGAAGTTGCACGTTGAAGTTCCAGGGCAATTTTGTACTCCTCAGTGTAATGAATAGAGAAAATGGACAGGGAGAAAGGAAGCAAGTAATGAATAACATTACTGACTAAAGGACACTTGCTTGCAAGTGAAGGAATTGATGGGAACTTGAATGGTTCTTTACTTCTAAATCACCAGCAGCCTTTTTCTCGAAGTAGTTGCTGTTGCTAAGTAAATGTCTTCTGCTCAAATAGGAAAATATTTTCCCGCTGTTATCATAGTAATGAAAAGTAAAGGCTTTTCTTTTTCCATTTGAAAATTAAAGCGTGAAGGCTGCCTTGCGCATGGGTGATATTACTTGTCTATACAGATAAGGTTTTTATTTTTATTTTCTTCCAAATTAATAAAATATTTTAAATATACAATCTACAATAAACATACAATCTATAATATGCAATCTACAGTAACTGCTGTGGCTGTAAAGTTCCTGGTTTTGAAGCTGTAAAGTGTTGCTTAATGCTTTGAGGAGAGTGACAGCTGAAAGCATACACCTGAAAACAACCAAAGAAAATGCTGTTTCTTTTTTAGCCTTAATATTTTTGTAAGCAGTGCAGTATTGTTAAATTCAAACAATTTTCAGTTGGCTGTAGAGGAGAACTCCAGTATATCATTCTCAGGAATGTTTTGATCAGTCACACATTTTTTGATATCATTCAGTGCTTTTGTAATGACAGTGCATTTTATCAAATGCAACTTTGTGAGCCAGGAAGAAGGTTACCACAACAGAAATTGTTCATCAGTGTCCGCACAGGATGGGGAGTGGGGGAGTGGGAATCTGTCAGAGTTTGGTGGTGTCCTAGGTAGTTTTCAAGTGAAATGCTGTAGTATAAAAAAAGCCTATGAATTTGTAACCTTCTTTCCTAAAAGAACAAAAATCACTGTGAAAGCACAGACAAATCACATCTCCTACAAAAACCGGAAGCTGCAAGGACTTCATTCATCTGAGGTGAAAGGGAGAAGAACTTCTTTCCATTTGTTCACTGTATGCATTCCACAAGGTGACTTTTCTGTTCCCTGGTGATTCAGTATTCCAGGTTTAACTGAAAAACTGCGTGTTTGTTGCCTGATATGATGCTGGCTGATGCCTTTTTCTTGGCCCATATCACTGAGAAGATGGAGCTAGCTATTAGCAGAAGTGTGAGCAGCAGGAGCATTTGTGTTCCTGGGACCATGCACAAATGCTCCCTGAACCTCAGAGGCTTTTTTCTGCTTTCAAGATAGATATGTAGATATCATATATTTTATCTGTGAAAAGGGAGACTTTCACTTCTGTAGGCATTTTATCAAGGTTGTGGAGTTTCCCCATATGCGATCTAACCCATCAGAACTTGCTGTGGTGTGTGTTGCATATTCAGAGTGTTGGTCGTTACAAATTTCTGCTGCTTCCTTCTTTTCAGAGCATCCTTCATGACTAAAACAGTGCCTTGTGGGAACGAGCTTCATAAATTTCTGATCTGGGACACAGCTGGTCAAGAACGGGTGAGTATTGCATTGCTGTATGTCTTTGTTACTCACGTCTCTTTTAATGTGTTGGCATACTTTGTCTAAAATTTTCATCTTCAGAAGGCTTTGTAAGTATAGACCTGAATCTTTGCAAGGCTCTGCAAAGCAGGTGCTCAGCAGTCACCAAAAAACGGGTTCCAGTTTCACAGGTGGGGAAAATGAAGAGGCAAGCTGAATTGTCAGCTGGTTTCCTCAAAACAAGTCAGGCAGTGCCCGAGCTATCTCTAGCTCCCCTCTCATTTCATCAGGTTTAGTGTGGCAGCTTTTGTTGGTGTTGGAAAGTACTTGACTTCCAGCACACAGGCTGGTGGGTGGCCTGAGCTTAGGTGGTTGATGAGAAGCTCTACATGAGCCGCCAGTGTGCACTCGCAGCCCAGAAAGCCAAGCACATCCTGGGATGCATAAAAAGGATGTGACCAGCAGGTCAAAGGAGGTGATCCTGCCCCTCTACTCTGCTCTCATGAGACCTCACCTGCAGTGCTGCATCCAGCTCTGGGAACCCCAACACAAGAGGGACAAACACCTGTTAGATGAGTCCAGAGGAGGCCACAAAGATGATCAGAGGGCTGGAGCACCTCTCTTATGAAGACAGGCTGAGAAAGCTGGGCTTGTTCAGAAGAGAAGGCTCTGGGGAGACCTTATAACAGCTTTCCAGTACCTAAAAAGGGTCTACAAGAAATCTGGAGAGGGAATTTTACAAAGACATGCAGCAATAGGACAAGGAGGAATGGGTTTAAACTGGAAGATGATAGATTCAGATTAGATATTAGGTAGACATTTGTTACTGTGAGTGTGGTGAGACACTGGCATGGGTTGCCCAGAGAAGCTGTGGCTGCTGCATCCCTGGCCATGTTCAAGGCCAGGTTGGATAGGGCTTTGAGCAGCCTGGTCTAGTGGAAGATGTCCCTGCCCATGGCAGGGGGTTGGAACTAGATGATCCTTTAGGACCCTTCCAAACTAAACCGTTCTATGACTCTGGGTTTGTCCTGTGTTGGGACATTGAATATGGGTTCAGCTTGTGTCTGCTGTTAGTATTTTGGAAATTAGTGCCAGCAACCTGAATCATTTAGGGTTTTCGTCTTGATTTTTCGAGTGTATGAAGTGAATTGTTTAAATTAAGTAGCTTTTCATTTGGCTTTTCAAAAAACAAAGCCATAATGGGGTTCATGTGCATTATGTTGACTGTATGTAAGCTGGTCATTTGTTTAATAGCCTCATGCAGTAGTATGCAGTAATACGCTGTAGAACTGTGGAGTTCATTTAATACATGCCCACATGTCTTGAGAAGTTTGAAAGATGTGGAAAAAACCCATGCTCATGTTTTAAAATATCTTCAGACTTTCTTGTGAAATTGCAGTGTTCATGTTCATAGAGACATTCAGCTATGCTTATGTTAGGCTGGGGTAAAATGAGGTAGCTGTACAGGCTGCAATGTCAGTCCTCATACATTCCACTTTATTCTCCATACCTTGTATGTGAATTGCAGTTGATGAAGATTTTTGCTCTTAAGTGTAGGAAATGCTCGTCCTTTTATTTATAATGTGCATCAGTAGTCCTGATGAAATCTACTGACACTTAACTGTTCAGTATGTTATTTATGATGGGAAAACAGATCTTGAAAAACATATTTGACGTACAGCATAATGCCTTTCCTTGAATCCTGTTTGTTCCATTTCTGTATGGTCTGGAGCTGATAACTAACCAATTGCAGGAGGTAGCAAAGGTTGAGTTTTTTTTCCCATGGTTTGAGTTTCCTTGCTCCTTTTCATTCTCTTCCCTCTGCTGCCCTGCTCTGCTTTCTTTTCATTTTCTCTTTTAGCTCCTCAGTACATGAAACTCAGTCCTTGACATTTAGATATAGGTGCTAATCTGTTTTCTCGCATAGTGTTCAGACACTCAAAGCTTTTCTTTAAAGTAGGTGAATATTAGTAAAGTCATATTTATTGAACTAAACGCTCCCTCATTTGAGGCAGGAAATCTGTGACTGCACTCTAACTCTTGACACAGCGTCCATCCTTCCTATCTAGTCCCTTATGTTTCCTCTGCATTTTTTTAAGCTCATAATTTTTCGAACATCTGCCTTTTTTTTTTCCCTTTTAATTTGTGTCCAACAGTGATGAGCAGTGACCACCACAAACCTGGTTAAATTGTGCAGAGTGTGTTAAAGATAAGTTTTATGTTGCAGGTTTTGATGTCTAGTTGTAAATTGTAACCTCTTTAAGCCAGGGACCACCTTTTTCTTCTCTGTACAGTGTATTCCTGATCCTTCACTAGGACTTTAGGAAGCTGGGGTGACGCAGTAAACAAAGTCAATGGGTGTTGAGTGCTAGCTACTGAGGCAGACAAGTTTCCCAGGGTGAGATCCCTACTTTTCCAGGTCATTCTAAGTCTTAGAGCATCCATATTTTACAGCTAAACATATGATGCTTCTCAATACCTTACTCACTTTAATATGTATCTGGGATTTTGGTTACTTTATCTTGTGTTGCTCCTTCTGGTCTGCTGTTCAGGAACACATTTCTTTCCCTGTTAATCTCTTTCTCATAATCCTTTTTACAGCAGTGATGACCCAAAGCTTCCAGCCTAGCCCAACCTCTGGGCCAATTGCTGGTTTTCATAATGTACTAATACATGTAGTGGTGTTTCTGCTTTGAGACTTCTTGTTCTTCCCTTGTTCTTTGATATTTTTCTGTGAGGCTTTATGTTCCACTGGAAGTCGAACAGTCTGGAAGTTTTGTCAGTGCTGATAGCTGCATTTAGGACTTCCTGCTCTTTGAACATTGCCTCCCTTTGCCTTCATTCTCCTAAATGCAAGGCCAAGCATAGGGCTTGCGTGTGCTTATTCTGGGGTCAGGGTGCTCTGTGCTTCCCCAGCTGTGCCAGCTGTTGCTGTGTCTACATGCTGATGTGGAGCCTTCACAGCAGAGGAGCCGTGGGAGTGATTTAACTGAAGCCTTGTTATGCCATTAAAGTTAAGCTCAAACCTTAAGCATGGTAGAGGGGGCAGGTGGAAATAACAGCAGCATGTCTTCTGTGCTCCTCATTCATGAGTTTCATCTTTCTCAAGAATTTTCTCCTGCTTTTTCATGAGTTTCTCTGCGCAAGAAACTGGAAAACTGCCAGCTTGGAGAGTGTAGACAAACCACTCATCAGTACTTTAGTCACAAGCCCTTATTTAAGAATGCTCTGTGAAAACCAGTGTGCCTGCTGGCCGTCTCCAATCAGCTGGGAGAAACTGGAAATCCATGTGGCTGCTTCTGAAAAGGAGCTGTATCCTGGGTGCTCAGAGAAGCCAGCTGGAAGCACTCAGCACCCCCTTGAGGCACTGAATCAACTTTCAGATGGCCACTTCTTATTTGCAAGCCTTTGGAAACGCTGATCATTGTTGGGTCTAAAAGCTTTTAGGAATAACTGAGTTAGTTGAAGCAGCATAATATACACGCCAGACAATCAGAGGTTGGTTGTGGAGAACAGATAACTTTTGGTTCATGTGGATAATAGATACAGTATTTTATTTCTTCTGTGTCAGGAAACTTGGAGTTGCAGGCAAGGGTAGTGAAGGAACCAGAATTGCAATTTTGTGGGGAAATAATGAGAAATGTCACTTCTGCAGAATGAAAATAGTGCGGAAAAAATGGAGATCAAAAGCGTCTCCATGATAGCCTTGGTGGGAGCGAGACCCTGGAGAGGGGTACGTGACTCCGGCAGCTCTTTGCTGCAGAAAATTCACATTGTATTTGATTACAAAAGGAGGGAGCTTCTTAATCCTTTTATCTCGTCCCTTCTTTTCTCTTTTTTGGATCAAGAGAATCTTAAACTGGCAGCACACTTAGCAAAATCCCCTACTTTTCTCTAAGTACTGCTCTCTGTAGACCCAGTTGCTTTGTGCTGTTGTGCTGTTAGACAAGCCTGCTTTATTCTGTTCCTCCGAATCACTTTCCCTCCACCACATCGCCTTCCAAATGTCTCTCTTTTTCGCTATCTTCACCTCCCTCCCCTCCTCCCGCTTCCATCAGCTTTAAATTGTTGCTGTGGACTTCAGGACTTCAATGCACAACAATTATGTTGTTGTTAGCAAAGATTCCCTCCCCTAAGAAGAGTCTCTTCACAAGTTAGTTAATGATGGTTTTATTAGCATATATGGTGCCCTAAGTAGCTTCTAATTACAATGCTTTGTGTGAATACCTTGGGTGGCTGCCAGCTTTCCTTTTTGTCAGCAGAGGAATATTGTAGCAAATAGTTAGGGAGCCTGAGGGCTGTGTTTCTAGGGCAGGAAAATTTATCTCTGTCCTTTTAAAATTTAGTGTGCTGAACTGTGGGATTTTCAATTTTGTTTAATAGAAGGAGCCTCAATTACTTGAGCCCAATATAAATTTGATAGGAATTACCCTGAGTTGTATGCTTATGTTATTAACTGCTCCATTCAAGTCAAAGGCTGACTGATGGGAGATCTACAGCACTTTATAGCCCCCTCTTTTCTGAGTGCCAGTAGCTGTCCTGGTGATTCTAAGACACAAGTTAGGGTGTGAGAACTGCTCCTTGAGAGGAAGACTTTCTGCAGTCTTGACTGGGACCTATTCCTTAAGCCGAACAAGGTAATCACTAAGCTTATGGATGTCTCCTGAAACCAGACTGTCCTGAAAGGAGTTAATACCAACTATCAATGACTTGAATTTACTTCTGCAGTCAAGATGCAGCATGGATTTTACTCTACAATTTTATATAGGTGATGCTGATGATAGCCCAGAGCTCAATCAGCATGGAGGTGGCTCTTTGTGTATGGTGCAAGGACCTCCCTGCAGTGAGCTACTGCTCTCTTGCCTGCTGCAGAAGGTGACTTGGTGGTATGTGTGTTTGTGAGAGCGCCAGTGGCATTAGACCTAGGAGGCGAATATGTTATTTTTGCTATTTCTAGAGTGAGCATAAAGCACAGTAAACTGTTTAAGAGAAGCGTGTGGATGCGTTGTTTCTTAAGCACCAACAAACTTGCAGCATGTATAGCAAAGTGTTGGAAATTTTTCCTTCTTCACTTTTAGAATTTTTACATATTCAAGAAAAATGCTCATTTTTCTTCAACTTAGCTACCAAAAAATACATGTAGGTCAGAAGCAGACAGATCTGATTTATTCAGCTTTTGAATCCTGAGAAGTGGAATGTCAGCCTTCAATCAGCCTTCAAGCTTTTCAAGGGAAAACTGCTCAAGGTTACAAAGTGCTAAATGGTATCTGATAGTGGCTTTCATGCATGGCATTTTTCCATTCACTCATTGCCAGCTGAGAATGTCAGGAATTTTGTATCCCTCCCTCCCTGTGCTGCTTCTGGTGTGAGCAGTTTATGTGTTGGGATAATCCTTTCAATGGGTCTGGTTTTTGCCTTTGCTTCTCTCCACACCCTGACTTTCTGTTTGTTGGTAGCTGCTGCCTCCAAGGTGACAGGAATGGGGCATGTAAATGCCCAGACTCAGGCAAGTAGAGGCTCCCAAACTGAAGAATGGGTACTGTTCACGGTACACAGACTTCTTCAATGAGTTTATGCAAGTTGGATGCAGTTGTGGCAGCCTCTGGCTCTTTCTCTGTGGGGATCCATGGAAGCAGTTAAGGCAGCTTTCCTAAACAGGCTGGTAATCACGTGTTTCTGACACTGGTCTACCATGCTCTTCACCACAAGAACCTCAGTGGTTTGGGTTGTAGTAATGGGGGCCAAAGCCTGAGGATGAGTGTGCTTCAGATGGGTTTGGGGACAGAACCGAAGGGGTTTGTGGGGGCCAGGCGGCAGGAGAAACAGGCCATCCAAAATCACCTGCAGAGGGACTGGGGAGGGACTGCTGAGCAAGGGGACCAAGCTGCATCGAAGTCCTAGTCTAGAAAGGCCAGTGCGTGTAGTAGAAAGGGAAGGAAGTTGCAGAGCTGTGTCAGTGCCTGCACAGGTAAGTTTCTAGACAGAAACTGTTGCTGTCCTTACTATTAATGGCACGCAGACAAAGAAAG
>JAOEHX010062626.1:0-10888 GCA_025448015.1 Bolborhynchus lineola | reverse complement strand
GGGTGAGGGAGCAACTGTGTGGCTGAATTGACAGCTGGGTTTAAACCACGACAGCTGGCTAAAGTTTGCTGTCCACACTGCAGGGAAGACCCCTAGACTACAGTTCCTAGGTACACAGATAAATGTCTATAACCTCACTGGTCTTAACTATCTCACCTACTTCTGCCTGATCTCCTTTTTTACCCTTCATGAAATAAAACACATTAATATGCCCAATCCCAAGAAGGTTTTCAATACCAGTCCGCTTTATCATCTTCCATACAAATACCAACCCCCCCCCAAAAGTCAGAGGATAGGTCCTTTGCATGCTACATCCTACCCCAGCACTTACAAAGAAATGTCAGCATGAACATATCCCAGAACCTGCCTTTAGCCATCCGTTGTCAAGAGGGCACTGCCCTTCCAGTTTCCTTCTGTCTCCAAAGCATCCCAGGCCACAAAATCAGGATAGTACGGATTAAATTACTTACCTAAGACACAGTTAGCCACTAGTTATAACAGACAGAACAAATATTAGGTAAAAATTATTCCTCACAAGTGATGCAGAAACCCTAGCAATACTTCAGCAATGAAGGATGGAAGTTCACGAAAAATCTCTGCTGGAAAGGCTGGGGAGTATAAATGTGTGTTTAATGGAAAAGGATGTCAGAGCCCCCTTCCTCCACATCACCCACAAAAAAGTAGCAGCAGCCTCTCAGCAAGCAGAAGCATGGGACAGAAGAAAGACATTTCAAGCCAAAGGTAATGTTAAGAAAACACTAATAAAACTGAACAGCAAAAATGAATCCTTTAAAGCTACATCTTACTACTACTATGAATTTCATTTATGCGCTTCATGCACTTTGCACCAAAGCAAAAGGAATTCTGCTAGGAATTGCATTTGATTCTAGACAACCTCAGTTGTGCAAAAGCATTAACTAATCAGTGCAGCACACTGCTGTATGTGACCCAAGTTAAGCCAGCCCACATTTGTGTGGACAGGCTGCTGGACTCGCTGCAGTGGATGGGGTGCGATTTGAAGTGCTGCAGCTAGCACCAAAGAACAATCAGGTCTTCCTGAAACACATTCTTCTGAATAAGACACAGGCAGAGCACAGCACTGCACTTCCTCCTGCAGTGGCTGAGAAGCGCAAAATATGAAGAGTATGTTGGTGATGAGAATGGAATTACCCACTTGGGAAGAGAGCAGCACATTGGAGCTACCAGCTTTCCCAACACATGAACCACCAAAATTGGTTGGAAACTCAGTGTTAGAAGGGAGATGAATGAAAGTATTTCAGTTCCACAGAAGCTAGCAAGAAAGAAATCCCTCTTTTATTCTAAATCTGCAATTCAAACCTGGTAATCATGTCAAGATTTCTTTGAAGGGGCTAATTGAATTTGCTCCTTTTTGGACTTGGTCTCATTTTATTTTGTATTTGCTGTGTCACTGAAGCTTATTTAAAGAATTTACACTTTTGACAAATCAGAAGTTAGAAGTCAAAGATATTTTTTATTTTTCTGAGAATCCTAAAACAATTTACAGAAGTTCAATGGAGTAGGAAGAAGATTAGGCTGCCAAATGAAAGAAATTCCTATGATCTTCAAAAGCTGGCCTCTCCCAGTCTTATCTTTGAGAGTGGGTAAATCCACTTTGATTCTAGGGTTTAATAAAAAGATCAAAAAAGTCCACATGCTTATATCTGATGTTATTCAGATAATTTTGTTGTTTAAGTAGTTCTGAGGATGGAACATAAGCCAGGGAATGTACATCTGCTTCTTCTCAGCAGTAAAACATCAGCTCTACACATGCAGAACTCTTAGGACTGGGAGATACAGGGAAACACAAAGATTTAAGCTTGTAAATATGATTTTCTTTGTTTTAAAAGAAGTTTTATAATCTGTCACTGACCAGACACCATGTCAACAGTAAACAGGCTTTCCATTGATCAGTTAGCTATAAAACCCCCTATATCTTTGGTTTAACAAGAGATGGTCTGAGTATTCAAGATAAGAATAAAAACTTGGTAGGGGAGAGATACATAGAAGACAAGACTGTAAGCCACTGTGAGTCAAAGTTATACGTAAATGGTTGCAAACACTTTTATTCATTAAAGAATCAAAAGAGAACTCATTTAATTTTATATACTTAGTCTAGTATTTGCCTTGTAAATGTTCTAAGAGACAGCACTGAAAACATTAATTCTATAGTTTTCTTATAAAGAGAGAACAAATAGGAAGAACATTCTTGAATGATAAAATGTCTGAGGGATCTGGTGGGGATTCTTCACATAAGACTCATTCTTCTTTAGGGAACAGGCACAGATATAAACAGATGTGCTATATAAGTAGAATTGGCAGCTGCACAGATAGCTACTTTCTTATATATGATTTTTCAGACTCACCAGGATATTCAGGACCACTCTGCTTAATTATTCTTAATATTTTGCACATTTCAGATGCTCACAATATAATGACCAAATACAAATATAATTTAAGCAAATAGTAGTTTGACTCTCAATGGAAACAATACATTTTCTTCAAACAAACTACTTAAAAAGGGGACTGTATGTTACTCCATCTGTTCACAACAGCTCCTTTAGAAGTGTTTTTGTTTAGAAATACCAAGACAAACTGATTGGTGGCAGATGGGTTGAGTTGTGTTTGCTGCTTTTAAATCACTGAGCATAAAAAGATGGTTTTGCTCTTGTTGGTCCAGCACAACCAAAGAAAGGAAATGCCTGAATTCATTTTTACTGGGCTACACTGCACGTATGTTCTGTGCTGCTACTATTTCAGATATTCCTTTTATGGAGAGGACAACGTGTCAAGCGTCGTGTTTCCATGATGATGGCCAGGCTGTATTGGAGTACAGTTCTCACCTCTCCTCCATAAATGACCAGAAAATACGAATTCAGATAACATTAGAGAGGAGTCCAGCACAGCACACTTCAATTACATGTATAACATGTAATTGCATGTACAACATGCATATACAATATTGCATGTACAACAATTGCATGGTACAACAGTGCTTATAGTGCAACTGGTAGAGCCACACTAGTAATTTGGGCACATGGTAGCTACCTTTTTAAAGTGACAGGAGCCTAATGGTCACTCTGCCACATCATTACAGAAAAAACAGCATCATATACATAACAGGGCAACTTCTGGTAATAAAACCTTGTCCAGCCCTTGGTGCATCATTCTAAAAAGGCCAAAGAGACTGTGAATATGTATGTTAAGAGCAAAACTGTACAGAGCCAAACGACTGTAATCTGCACGTACTTGTATATAAGGTGAATGTCAGCTCTGTGTTAATGGGTGCGATTCTGCTCTCATCTGTTGAGCAATCCAGTTTGTGTCATTTTGGATCCATTCCACTGAATTATTCAGACATTCACTTCAGTAGTACTAAAACTTGTAATTGCAGAGAACATCAGGACAAATCATAGAAATGAACTTCAAATAGAAGAACGGAAGAGCGTTTGTAGCAGTTAAAGGAAAATAATGACACTAAACAAATCAGCAATGCATGAAAAAGAGTCATTATAAAATATGTAACAGAGTCCCTGCTTAGCGTAAGAGTTTGAAGCAGGTAGCCCCCCAAGCCCTCAGGCTGGCAGCATGTATGCAGAGAGGCAATTCAAACTAGGATTCCCAGAGAAGCTGTGTTTGAAAAACATCACAGAGCTGAGATGTCCAACCTAAGGAACCACTAACAAACAGCGAAGCCTTCTGCTACATCAGACAGTATCTTCTTAGTTGGGTCCCCTACAGTGCCTCAGAAAATATCCTGGACAGATAGTATGGTTCCTGCTAGACAGAAGCTGGCTGAAGCTGGTTAGGTTGTACTGTAGTAACAGAAACCCAGAGCATGTTGTTGCAGTATGACAAGAAGCCCAGAAGAAATCTTCTATGGAGGTCTGAGGCTCAGATTCTCTTCCCTTGAAAGGGCCAACCCTGAGACTCAAGATGCCCTCTACCGTGGTCCTGTAAGTCCTAGCTTGCCACAGTGAACCTGCTGCACAAGGTACGCGATGCCATGGGGATGGCTTAGCACTTCCCAGCAAACAATGTCAGTTTTCTCTCCAAACTTTAGATTTACCTACAGATAGGCTTCTGGGTGATACTTTAGGAGAACCCCCTTTTTTTCGCTTTTGCTGGCATGTTCTGGGTGTGGTGATGTTTAATGATTTCTGTGGGGTTGATTCTCCTTATCAATTTCCCTTCCTGTATCTTTCCCCTATGTTTTGCTCTGATGCCAAGGAATAAGTACTCAATAACCTTACCATTGTACTCAATAACCTTGATTTTGGGCTACCATTCCTTCAGTGGCCTATCAAGCACCAGAGTAGTCTACTAATTAACGCAAACATTCTAAGAAAAATCTGCAATAAATGTGATAATAACTAAAAATTACAGCAGCAGACAACATACACAATATCTGTATCTCTATCATAAGGCCCAGCAGTCCCAGCCTCAAATGCTTCAGATCATGCGCAGCAGCTGTAATGGGAAGGCCACGTGCTCCTAAAGCCAGTGAGTTCAGTCAAACCTGGCATTTAGATTCATAGCTCAGGGAGAAAAGGGGAGGAGTCCTCTCAGGCTGAGCAACGCAAACGCTGATTCAAATCTGTCCTCCCTATGAGCTGACTTAGATGGCTTATCTGCTTAAATGAAGCTTATATTTTGCTGGTCCATCAGCCAATGACTCTCAGCAACTTGACTGTGGCAGTGCCTAAACTCAGCTTGCAAGCACAGCTAAAGTGTTAATTATTACCAGAGACATTCCAATGTCATTCAGGCTGGCTGGCTAGTGTGTGAAATAGAAGGAAAAAGAATACACAACATAAATAAAAGCCCTCAAATATTGGACACAAAATAGACAGGGCTAATTCCACTGATGTAAGCAGAGACCTGTTTAGATAAATAGATAATGGATAATATACATGTAAGTGTATATTAGAGTTTGAAGTAGACAGCTGTGACTGCAGTCTGGAATACAGAAAGAAATGATCATGAGTAAAAGGCTGCTATCAACTACTACAGTTCTGGCAAGGAAGCCAGGGAAAGCAATGAATTATACTATGTTTTAAGTTCTGCTTTTTTATGGAATGCACAATGAAATTCTTGAATTCAATGACTCCTGCATTCCAAGGACAGTGTTTAACAATCTAACTCCTGATCTTAACATCCAACTTCAATGCTACCATCCAACTTCAGAGGCATAGCCAGCTGAGAAACCAGAGCTTCTCACATTATATAGATAGATGTCTCTGGTTGAAGGAATTGCTGACACAGTTGTTTACTGGCAATAATCATCCATTCCTTTAAAGATGAGGTCATGTACAGAAAGCCAGGTGCCCTATATACCAGTAGTCTAAATCCGTCTCCTTTGTGATGGATTTCAAAGCCACCTGTGCATTATTTCAACCATATCCAACCAGCTTCAATCATACCAGCAAGAAGAGCTATACATACAGCTGACTGCGTTTGTAACTCTTGAGACATGCCCTGGTCAGATTGGTTTGATGGTTTTTTTAAACAGAGAGCAGAAGTCCAAAATTTGGTAACAAAGTGATTAAATACTTGCCAGAATCAGAGAGTATTCAAACAGGAGCTTTATAAAACCTTAAATATGACATTAACTGAAATTGCTACAGAAGTACAAGATCTATTGTTTAACCTGGTCCAAAGAGCAGAGGAACGTATGGCAAACGTTACAGCAACTTCTGAAAAGAGCTTCAGGACCTGTCAACTGGTACCTCTGATCTCTTTACAGGTCTAATAAACTCAATTGCATAGAAAGGAATGGAATTAATTGATGCATGGAAAAATATTACACCATAGCAAAGAGTGACCACAGAAACACAGGAGTAAGGATCATCTGACTGACATAAGATACCTGAATTCCCCAAAGCTTTTGACAACGAAAGCGAGAAGGGGGAAAGCAAAGAAAAGAAGAACGTGACATCTGTTCTGGGACCTGTGCTATTCAGCACATTCGTATTTTTTAAAGGGTGGAAAGGTGAATATTGAGATGACATTCGTTGATAACATAATATTATTCAAGTTTTCCAAGACAACAGCACGTTCCTTACTCCCTAATTAATTTCAAGATGCTATCGGATTAAGTAATTAAGTGGCAGATGAAACTGAATTCCAAAATGATTCAAATGAAAATACCCTTAATTATACAAATCCAGCAAGATACAAATCAAACTAGGAAAGTATCCTTTGTCATTCAGAATATGGATCTCACAGCCACCACAGATGCTTCTTATAAAGCATCAGCTTGCTATAATGTCAAAATTTATTGTGTGGCGGGAAAAAAGCTGGAGAACAAAAAGAGGAAACCTCATTAGGGCTCTATTTAAAACCATGATTTAAGCACATCTTAAATGGATCATGCAGGCCTCACCCCTCTCCTCTGTTTCTGAAAAAAAATATACCTGAGATGAGTTTTGCACAAGGGCAACAAATGAAGAAAGATGAGTAATGGCTTCTGTATCATGGCAATTAAAGAGACATGGACTCTTCAGCTCTGCAAAGAGCTTGAGGGAGGATGTGTCAGCATGAAAAGGTTGAAAAAGAACAATTATTTAATAATTCCCACATTATGAGAATCAGAATGTATCATTAACGGATTTAAGGCAGGGAAGTATTTTGTCACTGCTATAGGATCTACTGGAAGCTGAAATATACAGAAGTTCCAAATCAGAAGATCAGACAATTTTAACAGAGGAGAGATCCATGAATGCCAGACCAAACATATGAAGTCCCCAGCTCTGGGAGGTCCTAATCCACAGGGCATTGGAGAAAAGTAACAGAGAAACCTCAGCATTTACTCACTGTGGTTTTATCTATTTCCCCTAAGCATCACCTCCAGCCTGCTGCCAGAGATGGGATACTGGCAAAGCAGACTTGATGATTTTAAAGGTCTTTTCCAACTTAGTTGATTCTATGATTCTATACATAGGAGATATTGTCACCAGTTGAAAGACAAGCAAAGAAATAAAAGTCCATTCCAGGGGAAAAACCAAAACAAACAGTTCAAAGACCCAAGTCAGTCTTTGGAAGCTGTTTCTAGACCTTCTTTTCTTCTTTATTTTCCCATTCACCATTACATACAGTATTTTGCCCAGATAAAGAAAGGGAATTGAAATACTTCATTTTGTTGTCCCAGAGTCTCACCACAAAAAAATGTCTATCTGCCCAGCAAACGAGCGTGTGCTTGCTGGTGTGAGACTTTACAAAAGGGCAGGCAATATTTATGGGCAGTTTGAAGCCTTCCTAGTGAATATCCACCTGGAGAGTGTGGATATACAAGTTTTGCACTCTCTTAGGTCACTTATCTAATCCTAAAACTGCAGCCAATTTTTTCTGGGTAATAGTTCTTTATAAGTTAAATGCCTCAAACAAATCTAAATCATTATTTTCTTAGCATTGGAACAGCATTAAAACCAAAGAAGTTAAAATCCTGCTTTCATGACAAAGGGGAATTTGTCTCAGGCCTCAAATTAATTTCAAGCCAATGGGTTTCCTTTGCTGGCATTCAGGCTTGACAGAAAGAGGTTGGCTGATACTGTGGTGGGAGCAGTTCTTTAGCAGTTTGTCCTTTTCAGCAAACTTGATGTCTTTCCCTGTACATCAGAATCAGACTATCATATCACCCAGTTCTGACTGCTAGTAGCAATGGAATAACTGCAGAGAAGCCCTGAACTTTGTCTCAGTCACCTTTTTCCACGTGGCCCAAGAAATTCAAGCAAACTCCCAGACTGGTTCATTAAAAAAAAAAATAACAAGCACTCCTTGGACATCTGTATGGAGATTATATTGGTAATCAAATTATTTTGCATAGCCCCACAGATCACTTTTATTGATGATTATGTGTTTAAGCTCCTGTGACAACTTGTCAAGAAAATAAAAGTAAAACAAGGCAAAGGACAGCATACTTTTAATTTAAAGATGGTCTCTTTTTTGAAAAGAAGTGTCACTTTCCAAGCCCTGAAAAGAACTAGCTCATGAATATATTTTGTTTACCAAGTGGAATACTCTTCAAGGAATCAAAATTTCTTGTAATCACAATTCATGTATTCAAAGGTGAATAATTTTCTTTTAGAGTTCAGTTACTTTTAAAGATGAATTTTGGAAAAATAGGAAGTTTGACAAAAAAATTTAGGTCTTGAGTTACTTGAAAATGTGTTATTCAAACTCATAATAGACTGGCATAGTTTTTTATCCCCCCGAAGGGGAAAGCTAAATAGCATTTACAGGTTGGTATAGAGATTTTTTTTACATGAAAGATTCTGACATTAGATTACAAAGTTTTCATTCAAAATATGAACTTTACTTCTTGCAAGGGAAAAGAATGAAGGGTAAATAGACCAAATCATCTAAATTACCCTTATGTTTGAAAAACAGTTGAGTTACTTAGGTTGTCACAAGAATTACTGTTTTCTCCAAAGCATTCAATCCCAATAGACTCTGTCTCCACCCTAAATATTTGCTTCCCTTAAACAAAACTGCCCAGTTTCTTCTTTTTATATGTTCTACCCTCCCAATACAATTCTGGATAAGTCCACAAAGCTGCCAGCTCATTAATGACTTTTGGTTTCCTGATGAAAATACATTTACTCTCCACACTGATGATGAAGATCTATGTCCCTTTTCAGATGCCCTGACCTATACAGTCCCTGGCAAAAAATGCCATGGCTGTTCTATCTTGCATGTTTAACAATAGGAAGTACACAGAAATATTAGGTCAATATAATAATTTATTTTAAAAATCCTTTTAGGACAGGATATGAATGACGAATGCAGTATCAATCCATTTCTTTACACCCAATATAGATGCCTTACTCAAAACACAAGACCTGGATAGTTGTCGATATTTAAGAGGAGCTTTCATGGAAGAAAGGCTGTGATGACCTTCAGAGGTCCTCACTCTCTGACTATCTGCAGGAGTAAGTTAATCAGGAGATGAAGCTCTTGTATTTAAGCCAGGCTTGAGAAGGAGCTGTGTAGTTTGAATGAAAGAAAGGAGTTCTCACTGTACCCCTGTAAATAAACTCAAAGTGAGTATTTGCTAACTGCAGCACTCTGTAAGATGGAATTAATACAAACAATATATATAAAATGCAATGCATGCACCTAGTAAAGTTACAAAAGCAGTAAATGCTAGAGATGAGATGTTGAATACATTATTAAGACTTGTGCCTACTTTAAATGGGATTTGAAGAAAACCAACTTGTTGCAAGCCATTTTAATTCAGTTTGTGGGTAGCTGATAGAAAATCCAAATTTTCAACAGTTATGCCCCACTTGGGATGCATAAAGCTCCGGTTTTCAGCTTCTGTTAGTTTAATACAAGGATGGCAAAAATCGTGTGGACATTCCCTTCATTTACTTTTGGAACAAACAACTTGCTCATCACCATGTTTTGGCTGACTGCCTGAACAGCTGAAAATGCTGCTTCTTCTTGAAGAACAACATTGGACCAGTCAGATAATAATCCATTGAAACTGAGGTCCTCAAAAATCGCCTAACAGGTCAACATAATGCTCTAATGAGGAAACGTCCTGGCTTCTAAAACATTTTTTTTTATGCTGGTATATGCAGGCAACTGAGATGGGAATATTTAGTATGGTATCTACTTGAAAAAGGCTGGCGCTATTAAATAGCTGTCCACTTTCTTGCACTCCAGGGAAGGAAGCATTCCGCTGGAACAAAGATAAAGGGAATATCAATGAGGCTAAACTCTTAAAAGTGCTCAGCCCTCAAAGCAACTGCCTGCAGAAGTACACAGTCCCCACCCGTATTAGCTCAGCAAAGAAAACACAGCCAGAGACAAAATACTAACCTGCAACTAGGGCAACAAATGTAAAATAAGGGGTTTTTACCTTTTGCACATGCTTTTTCTTTCCAAAGGACAAATTTCAAGAATTTTAAATTACGTGTGTGCTGAAAATAAAGTCATATGTCTTAAGAACCCCTTTTCTTTCTAGAATATTTAAATATTCTAGAGTTTGTTCATGCTGAAGAATGATGCAACAGAAATACTGTGTAGCACAACTGTTCTGGTCAACAAAGGGGAAAAATTCACTGCCAATTTTTTCCCTTTTGAAATACTGCAACAGTCAAGAAAAAAGGAGAGTGATAGTTACATACCCCCATGAAACAAGGAGACAAAATGATCTGTCAATCAGCTCGTATTTCCGTAAGTTCCATTCTATCCACTGCCTCCAAATTAGGTCACGAAAACAAATGTTGAGAACAAGAGAAATGAAATACAGCAGGACTGAGGGGAGAAGTGAGAAGTATGAGACAAGGCATTGCTGTTGAATAATGTAGTCTTCCAGCACATCTTTTTCCCATGCTGACCATAGGAAGATTAAGGATGTCCAACAGATGTTGTAAACACTCCTCAGAGAAAGAGGGCAGACATAGACATGTTACACATCTAACTTCCAAGACCAAATAGTGTGATCAGGACCACAAAATTGGTCATGGGTTGTGTAAACCAACTAAGACCACATAGGACTCTTTCCAGGGAGTCCACTGATGGATTCACCAGTTCAAGCACACAGGCTGGGAAGGCTACCTCGGAACAAAACATCAATATCAGTGCATTCTCTAAGAGCACACAGTTGGGGCAACAGCATTTGCTTATTGTAAAGCTCTGCCAATTCATGGAATTTTAGATTGAAGGACAAAGCACAAAAATCTTTCTACTAGTGTGGGTGAGGTAAACTAGCCCACCACCATTTCCTCTACCCTAGTAACTGGTTGTGAAAATCTTTTGCTCGTATAAAACCAGCTTCGTCAGTGTCGTGGTTTAAGCTGTAAATCAGCCACGCAGTTTGTTCATTCACTTCCCCCTCCTAAAAGAACTGTTGTGGTTTCAG
>JAOEHX010062616.1:8503-39807 GCA_025448015.1 Bolborhynchus lineola | reverse complement strand
CTGCAGGCAACATCAGCCTTAGTCATGCTGCAGCACCACATGAAGAGGGGATTTTCTCTGCACCTCCAGAGCAGGCTGGTTTTGATCTGCCATCAGGATGCCACAACTGTTTGGACCTGGTGAATATTTAATTCCCATTTAATTGCTTCAGCAGCAAGCAGTTTTCCTTGCTGCATGTCCTTCACCCCGTAATGAGGTTAAAGAAGCAAAAAGGACCTCCTGGATCATCCAGCCTGAGTGTGGGGGAGCAGAGGACGTGGGCTGCTTGCTGGGATCAAACCTGGGTGTTTGGCTCTCTAACAAGAACTGTGCGAGAGATCAAACAACTTTTATTCACTTTCCCATGGGATTACTTTATCTGGGCCATTACTAGAAGTGGGCAGTGAAATCGTAGGGAGCCTCTTGGGGTGATGTCTGCACCAGGGAAGGGGAGCACAGCCATGGCACCGAGTGCTGTAGGATAGTGACATTTCCATGGCTCTGTGTCCAGGGCAACTCACACCCCGTGAAGGCAGGCAGCACACATCAGGCAGAGCACTGACAGGATGAAACATGGTACAGTCACACTACCGCCCTTCAGGAATGCTGCATTAGCCATTAATTTTATTTAAGTGCTTTCTAGTATTGTGGTGTTGAACTAAATTCAATTTGTCCACTGGCAAATGCCCTAAAACCAAAGCAACAACACGCAGAGCATGTGGGACTATTCATAAATTCAATCCGTATTCCTCCAGCTAAGATGTGTTGCAAGACAGACCTAGATACTTCATTTGGATTGACAGGAGGAGAACCAATGCAGACAGAGTGAAGGAACATGGCCTCCAAACTACTGTCTGTCTCTGGGGAAGACTCATTACACAAATGCCTACAAATGCCAAGTAGCAGCAGAACCCCCTCCTGCAGTTCTGTGGGCCTTCATCAGCACCATCCTCATTCCAGATTCATAACAAGCTCCCCGGTGAGTTTTTTTCTGCTACTCCAAACACCCTGGAAGCTGAGGAATCCACGTTCCAATCCCATTTTAACAGATCTCTTAGCCTAGAGCTACACCTGCGGCATCAACCAGATCTGGGAAATGCCAGCGCTGATTTTCCAGGTCACCCACGCTGCAGATTTGCACATACTGAGCATGTGAGTGCTGCGGAGCCTGGGCACAGACCTGCTGCTCACATCACATGGGTTTTCCTCACACAGAGCAGCAATCAGAGGCACTATTCACCCATGGTATATTCTTACCATCATACATAGTGCTGATAGTAGTAACACTTTAATATTAATAATATTTAATATGAGCACTATAAGGCCCCATTATTTTTCCAGGACATTCTTTTCCATGAAGTTTGCTGTTCTACACTCAAAGCAAAAGGTAAAAAAATAAGAAAAACCCAATAAAAGAATAAGACAATGTAATGAAAGAAAAGTTCTTGATCGGTTTTGAATTAACTCAGTGGTTTCACTATTCCCCTACCATCTCCTGCCCCCGGCATCTGAACTATTTCTAGCTCAGTCATGGTCTTGCTGAACAGACAAGATGTTTTTAACCTTTCTGGGCAAAAGCTTTGTGTGGTGTGTGCAGTTCCTGCTGAAATAGACATAAACTCCATGCAGGACAAGCTTATTTGAGGAGGACTTTAATATCACTACCTGCAAACGTAAGAGATTACAGTTTTCCACTCCCAAGGGGTAAAAAGTAGAAATTAAATAGCATATCTATTCAATATGTGAGTATGTTCAAACCAGCACTGCCACTTAACTTATATTCAGCCTTTGCTAATGGACAGCTGGGATTTTTCCTAACACTAATCTTCAAACACAAACCAAGACTGCGTATCTGCTCCTTTGCTGCAACCCTGGAATGGCTCGTGTCTGTGCCGCAGACGAGTCTGGTTTTGAGCAGGATACTGCATCTCAAGGCAGGTACTTTCGATAGCTGTTGGTGTGGAGGGAAAGCAGGTGTTGGTGTTTGCTTGGGCTAGGACAGCATTTCAAAGCCTGGTGGATTCTGCACCGAAACAATGCCCACAAGTTTCCTCATTCAGTGTGTCTATGGGGTTAAAGGGATGCTTCACACTCCCTGGGAGAGCACATCATCCCTTGCTTGACACTGATGATAACAACATGAATGACCACTCAGTACTTCTGTCACTAGCTCTACAGGTTTATCCACAGTCATTTATTTCTCTGGCATTTTCTAACCTTTGTCTCAGAGGGGTTTTTGAACCTTGCCTCCAAGTTCCAAGTCAGGAACCTGAAACACAGATGCTGAAGCTGAAAGGTAAGAAAGGACCAAGAGCCCCAGAGAGGAACAGTTTCTACACAGACTGCAGCTCGCAGAACGTGATCAGTGTGATGGATAACCGTGGAACCCCCCCATACATACACACACACACACAGAGAGAGAGCAAGAAAGGCACTGTAAAACATGTTGGGCAGGAAAATGAATGATCTCTGTCAACTATTTAAAAGCAATCCAGTAATGTGAACAATCAGGAATGAAGAAAAATCAATGCACTTCTCATGGTGCAGAAATGGAAAACAAGCTGGGTTTTACTTTGCAAAATCCATGCAAACAAACCCCAACGGATTAATTCTTGTCAGTAAAAGTGGTGGTTTCTTCAGCACCAGCCCCACCTTCAGAAGAGCTCTTTAGAGCCAGTGCTGCCCTCATTGACATCCATTCTAACATCCTCACTGGTGTTAGTGGTGCACCATCCAGGCTTTACACAGCCATTATGAGCAACTGTGGTTTATTCCCAACACATTTAATTTGGTTGATAAAAAAGCCACCAGAAGACCTCAAGCAAAGCAGAGGGAGAGCAAAGTGCACCAAATGCAGGCCAAGCTCAGCCTCTCTGCCCCAGCTCCAGACAGTGCAGCAGAGCACAGAGAAGCAATGCCAATCTTGTCAGAGAAACCAGACAATTAATGGCATGATTGGAGCGTCCCAAATCAGTCTTATCTATACTCCAAATTGTAACCAGCTTCTGACTTCAGCTCGCAGAGGGGAAATGGCACTGGGAGGTTAAAGGGAGCAACTCACAAGGTGTGGGGGTCCTTCCCTGAATGAGGCTGATGGAAACTGCATGGGGGGGGGTATAACATGGGGAGCAATCAAAGGGGAGATGGATTGGTGGGCAGAGCACAAAGTGGCAGCACAATTTATCACACTGCTCAGCACTTCACAGAGCTACACAACTTGTCTCGCAGGTCTCGGTACCATGCGTGCACAGAAAGACAGATCTATTAGCTCTCCTTTCCAAACCTTCCTCTCCCATTGGACATAAGAAACAGAGCCAGAAACATCATGGAAATTCAGGGCTTCTGCTCAGTTAATCGTCAGGCAAAGACAAATGCAAGGGGGAAGGCTCTGAAATGCTGTTCTTGAAGCCCCATGCCAGTGGGATGCTGTAGTTTAGGATGGGTCCAGGAGCCCATATGGTCCCTCTGCGGGGAGTTGACCTTCTGGAACACAACCAGAGAGTCCTCCTTGGACCTGGCCTGAGCTCGTGTGTCCCCTCACCAGAAGCTGAACAGGGCGGCGGGGGTCTCCCGCTCACAGCCATGTGGGGGTAAGGGGACACAGGCATCCCTCCATCAGCACTTGGCTGGGCAAGCACCGAGGAGTGCAGCACCCCTGTGTGTAACACCGAGAGCAAGCTCCCGCCGGAGGGGCTTCAAGCCAGACTCATTGGTTTCTAATTTTGCACAAAAGTCCCCACAAATTACAGCATTTGGTGAGGCCGCAAAGGAAACTCAAGCACTGTTCCGAAAGCTCAGCCGCTGGTTCCAGCCCCCTGTGAACTTGCCCCAGATCACAACCATTCCGTTTCCAAGAAGCCGCTCTCAAGGAGTGGGGTCCGAGGTCTCGCAGCACCTCCGGCATCACGCAGACTTTCCCATTTCGGTCAAGCTCTTGAGCTCCGAGCTCCTGCGACTGATTCATGCCTGTGTGTTGTGCAGATCCCACGCTCCTGCATTCGCAGGGTTGATTCCCAGGCAGAGCGGCAGCGGGTGCTCCTTGGCTGAGGCTCTGCTGCCGCTCTGTGGCTCCTGAGTGATGGCCTCATCCAGCCTGAGCCCTCACAGCACCGAGACACCAGCATCTGGGTCTGCTTTTGAATGAGGCACATCACGTCCATCCCCCCTGCATCACTCCTACTGTCCACACAGGTTAGACCAGCTGGAAAGAGCCTTTATCCTGGCTGGATTCAGGTCCTGCACATTAACTGGATGAGCACTTATGGAATGAGCCTTCATCCTAAGGACTTGCACAGTAAGGAGATAGCTCTCGGCCATGCAGCCAGGGCCACCAATGTGCTGTTATCAGAGTTAATACAATGGACACTTAAACACAGCCAGCAGCTCAAAGAGCAGCTCCTTCCCTGTTAGCACAAAGAGGGACTGGAAAGAAGAGGCATTTTCCCACACAGACTGCAGGAGCTGCAGCCACAGATCCCATCCTCCACAACCACCACAGCAAAACCTCTGCATTTCCTTCCATGTCCCAGGTAGGATCCCTGGGCTGTTGGCAGGTTTCCTTCAGGAAACCCAAACTGAGAAGCTGTTTGCACCAGTGGACCACACATTAGGTCAGAGAGCCCTTGCCATGTGCCAGGAATACAGTGACCAGCCCAGCCCATACAGGGATCAGCAGCAGGGACACAGGCAAAGCACCACCCAGCACCAGAAGATGAGCTGGAGAGTGCGAGTTTGAGTTTCCTGACAAGTGTTCCCGATTTCCCCTCTGCATTCCTCCCCTGTTCTTTTTATAGCTTTGCTTCTTTGCTGTCTCCCATCCTCACGCACTCAAGTAGCAAATTGAGACGAGAGAGAAGATATCTGAACAAACAGCTTTGCCTGCCTTCCAAAATAAGCTCTAAAGCTCTTAGAGGTAGTCCAAATACATTGGTTTAAGATAGCACGTGCTAAGGAGAATGACAGCAGCACCATTTAAGGCACTTTGACAGCATGGATCAGGTCCTGAAAGTGCTTGTGCAAACACCACGGGCAGGAGAGCAGGAATGACTCCTTCACTTGTCCCTTCTGCTAGGAGGGAAATGCATCAGGAGCATCATCTCCATGGTGACAGCAGGGATACAGTAGGAAGGCTCCTAGGAAATACTGGGTTTGGTCAGAACTAGCGCAGGAAATGAGGCAGCTGCAGAGAAACCCTCTCAGTTATTCAGCTGGAAGCGACGGTTGAAAGCAATGTTTCCAAACCAATGGGATCTTCCCTGGAAATCCGGGCAGGAGACCATCTGCCGGGGGCCGGCTGTGCCATAAGCGTTTGTCCTTTAAGGGCATGAGCCCTGAGGCTGACAGCACCAGCGGAAAGCACTGAGAGATATCCACAAACACCCAACTCCCAAACCCCCTCTGCTGCCCCACATCAAACCTCGCCATGCACCCCTGTATCCTGATGGCTTCCTGAAGCAACAGAGGCAGCAAAAATGGAAACACCATTTCTAGGAATAGAGCTATACATGTTAAACCAACAAAGTGATGTAAATGGCATAACAACTGCTGCTTCTGCATACGGCTCCAAGCAGTCAAGAACTGCTCTGCTTAGGAGCAGTGATGGGGCGGTGTCACAGCGGGGGAAACTTCACTGCAGTGATTAAAGCTGAAGAGTTCTGCAGCTCAGTATAACTGCCAGTGTACTCTCACCATCCTGCTATGTAACAAGAAATGTATTCTTTATCTCCTCCCCTTCCATTCCTTCAACTCACTGTATTGTCCTTTCTAATCTTGTAGGAGCTTTCGGCAGAAGAAGCCCTGTGCCATGCATGGGAAAATCACTGTTTAAATAGGACAACTGATGCATGGCCAGAGACATCAAATAACCACTCAACTACTGCTTGTGCAAGCACACCGGCAGGTGCTGATGGGCACAGACCCTGGCTCTGCTTACCCCCAGTTTTCAGGGCTGTGTCAACCTGCATTAGGGACTGATTCACCTGTGGAGCTCACACAACTCTGTATGCTCCGTGCTGAATCCCGCTGTCCTTTGAAGTTTATTCAAAAGCTCTGCGGGTATAGGCTGAAGAACCCCCACATCGCACAGAAGTGTGAGTTTGGGATGGGGTCAGCTCAAGAATCCCCCCCTCCCAAGTCGGTACAAGTCACCTCGTAAGCTCATCCTCTGCCATGCCCGGGGCTGGACAGGACCCTTCCTTTCCGAAGGAGGAAAGCTCATTATCTTCCTTGAGGCGCAGGTGACCCCGAGGGGCCGCTCCCGGCTGAACCCCGGCCCGGGGAGCAAGCGCGGGGTTACGCTTTCATCCCTGTGCTTCTGGCGCCACCTCGTGGACAGAAGAGGGAACCTCCGCTGGAAAGCTCTCCCCACCCGCTCCGGGAGGCGCCCCTGGAATCAGCCGCCGGCGGATCGGCGCCTCGAGGTGCGCTGCGGACACCCCCAAGTGCCAAAGCCGCCTAATTCTGCGGAGTACGTCAGCTCCACTTTGTGTCTCCCATGAATCCACCCAGGTTCTGGGATGACACCCAACAGGCGACAGAACAAACAGCCATTAGGATGAAATCAAAATGAAGAGCAAACCTGGCTGCAAATATCAAAACCTCCAGTTAAATGAATTAATTGGACCATAAGTAAATTACATAAGCAGGGTTGGCTGCTTTTCTCCTCTCTGTCAGCTCAACTCTTTCCCCAGGGAAAGGTTTGAAGTGATTTTCGGTTCCATCTGACTGCCCGAAGCTGCAGCCCATGCTGTGGGATACACACCTCACCCTCCAATATATCCCACATAAGTACAGACAACTGCTGCACACACTCACTGGGAATGGCTTTTCAGATTGCATTGAGTTCACTGACATTAAAAGAAAACAAACCTCCTAGATTGGATTTTCTTGTCCCTGGTTCCAAATGTAAACGTTAAGACCAAACCTGCTCTGCATCAGCAGCAGCCTTGATTGCTTCTTAAGCCACACAAAGCCATCCACCAGGGCTGGGCCTGGGCTGTGACCTTGCAGAGGCCCAGATGCCAAATCCCTGGCAGTGTTCAAAGCCAGGCTGGATGGGGTTTGGGCACCCTGATGCAGTGAAAGA
This sequence comes from Bolborhynchus lineola, assembly GCA_025448015.1. Taxonomy (NCBI): domain Eukaryota; kingdom Metazoa; phylum Chordata; class Aves; order Psittaciformes; family Psittacidae; genus Bolborhynchus; species Bolborhynchus lineola. Next base: position 32,744 of record JAOEHX010062616.1, on the reverse strand, counting down.
TGTCCCTGCCCGTGGCAGGGGGCTGGAGGGGCTGCTCTTCAAAGTCACCTTCCAACACAAACCCAAACCATTCTGACTTCAGTCTGCTTTCCTGCAGCAGCTAGAAAATCACTTGACAAATTACATTTAGGTTTTCCAGCGAGTGCTATGCAGCGTTATCTGGTATGTATAGACTTTCATTGAAGAGACAGAAAAGATCTTATCAGCTTCCCTAATGGATGTACCAAACTGTTCTGCCAGATCTGATAAGCTCTGAAGATTATTCCCAACAGCCTTAACCCCTTAAGGGGTTGGATGCCACAGTTCACGCTTATGCTTGGTTATGGACTTGCAATAATCAGCAAGGGCTGCTCCTCACTGTTGCATCTGTGACTCACTGAAGCCTCCCTGTAAGGCTTTAGGTAGGGTTTGTGCTATGCTTGCAGCACCAAAGCCCATTTCATGTCTGCAGAGGCACCTGCAGCTGAACACTCAAGTTGCGATCAGAGCTAGGGGTCCATGGCAGTGAGCATATACCTGCAAGAAGCAGAGAAGATGCTCGGGCACTAAAATCCCCTCATTGTCTTTCCATGATTCCAGCCCTCCAAGCAAAACCACTCTCAGCTCCAGCTCATGCCCACACGCAATCCCTTCCCAGATGCAAGCGGGTTACTCTGATCTTAGTGCTATGGAAAGCTGGAGCGGGATGAATCAGAAACTCCAAGCAAACCACTAATGCCTTGTAATGCACCGAGAAAGAAAGATCACCTCCAGGTAGGAAAATTACTCAAGTCTATAGAGAGTTGCATGTCCAAAGAAAGTACCTTAATTCAGTAATCCAGTAATAAACCTCAGGAGATAAATGCTGTAATGACTATTTATATTTTCCTCTCATGCCCAGATTCGTGCTTGATTGGGTACTCTGTAGTTCATAAGGAGAAAAGCAGCAGTTTCAAAGCGCCACTCATCATGTATCTGTCTATAGACAGAGCCTGGAAAATGAGGATCCTGATTGGAGCATCTCAACTTCAAAATTACATGGAATAAGGCTGAGCTGTAAAACTGTGTACACAGCAGCTCGTAATTGCAGCTACTACTGGAATAAATTACAGCGAGAGGCAAATGTTCCCGGGCTGAGCTGAAGAGGGCTCTTCAGCTAAAGTGGCCAGAAAACAAAAGGCCAAACCAAAACCAGTCTGAGCCCAGTGACCTCCTGGAAAGGACCTGCAGGATTTAGGTTTGTATTGTACCTGATGAATGAGACTCCCAGCAGCTGAGTGCTCTCAAGCACATTATGTGAGGGTTTGGTCCATCTCAGATATAAAAGTGAACAATTTAGCTCAATTGCTGTCCACCAAATCCTCTGAAGCCTGCATTTGGGTGGTTCTTTGAACCACCACACTTTGCTCGATCTGATAGTGGGTGCAGCAGCCTGTTCCCACTCCCTGTCTGCATTAATTACACGCAGAGTTATTTGATGCCATGTGTGCTGAATGAATACATAGAATTATTTTACCAACCAATAAGATCAAAATCCCAGATGGGTTGGGTTGGAGGGACCTTAAGGCTCCTCCAGCTCCAACCCCCGCCACGGGCAGGGACACCTTCCACTGGAGCAGTTGCTCCAAGCCCCTGTGTCCAACCTGGCCTTGAGCACTGCAGGGATGGGGCAGCCACAGCTTCTCTGGGCCCCGTGTGCCAGCGCTCAGCACCCTCACAGGGAAGAGCTTCTGCCTTAGATCTAACCTGAACTTCCCCTGTGTCAGTTTAAACCCATTGCCCCTTCTTCTATCACTACAGCCCCTTCACAGTATTTAGCTCCTGAATCTCTGTGATTATGCGCCTCAGTCTACTTTTTAAAGCCTCACAAATTTACAAATAGCTTAAGCTATCTTCTCAGCATACCGTAAGACAAAATACTTTCATTAAAAAGCATGCTCAGACTTGTTTGAGGGTTGTGCATACATTGCAGAAGCTTATAACATCAAGCAGCTTCTCAAAAGCATCAGCTTTCTGCTTACATCCTTCCATAGCCCAAACAGCAGACACTTAAACCACCAAAGCTTTATCACAGCCATCCCCATTAAGACTTCTCTAGTTCTTGAGCAGACAGAGCAGCCTTGTGGTGCCTTCATGGACAGCACTGCAGCACAGCGACCCGACGGCAGTTGGTCAGCTAGCACGTACCGGAGCGCCAGGACAGGAGCAGGACTCCAGTTCCCATCTCACGCCACACACTCCTCCTGTTGAACCTCCCCCCTCCTGGTGTGCCCCGATTCAGAGCCGGGCAGCTGCAACCTTAATACAGCAGGAGGAAGAACCCGAGGTGAAGCAGCCTGGGACACGCAGCTGCTGCAGCAAGGGGCTCAGGACCCATCCTGGTGCGGCCACGTCCCAGGGCCACCGGGGTGCAGCCATCCATGGCAGAGTCCGTGGCACAGAACAGGCAGCCAGGGCAGCACTGGGCACCATGCAGGGCTGCGGGGGGCTGCAGGGACAAACACCATCCACACACCAGCTTCACCCGCAGCTCCTGGCCCGCATCAGCCTTTTCATGGGGAGCAAGTGGATTTAAATGAAGAACTTCCCAGAGGAGGAGCTTTTCACTGGGAATAGAGAGCCTCAGTATCCAAGGAGATAAATCATGGCAGAACGGAGCCTGGGAGCCAAGAGAGGGAAGGAAGCATCCTCCCAAGCACCCTTGTGCAAGCACCCAGCCCCTTTTACAGCATCCCACAGGTGACGTGTTAATTGTTAATCACTCCGGTGGTCCCCATGTGCCTCTCAGTGATGGGTGCTCCTAAGCATTCCCCAGTGCATAGCTGTGCATGCTCCTTCCAGCTGTAGCTCTGCAATGATATCCAAAGCAACACTGTGGAACCTTCTATTGCAATGAGAGTTATGGAGAAGTTATTACCTCTGTTACTGCCACATCATGAGTTGAGAACAAAGCATAGCACAGCGGTGGCTCTGGGATAGAAGAAAAGTGAATGCTACTTGTGCAACATTAGACTGTGACCTATCCCAGTAACTGGGATGAGAGCCAAGCATCCAACCAGGTCATGTCCCATGGCTGTGCACAGAATGGGAGGTCTTGTGGTCTGAGAGCCAGGGTTGCACCGGGAAACCAACATAGGATGACAGAGAGCTTGGGCTGGAAGGGACCATCAAAGCTCATCCAATCCAACCCCCTGCAATGAGCAGGGACATCTTCAACTGGACCAGGTTGCTCAGAACCACATCCAGCCTGGCCTTGAATGTCTCTTGGGATGGTGCTTCCTCCACCTCTGTGGGCAGCCTGTGCCAGGGTTTGTAAAGAACATGGGTCCTGGGTCCTGCCCTGTTGATTCAGTGGCAGCACTGGGAGATGCCCCAGTTCACAGCATGCTGCACAGAGACACTGTCCTGCTGCAGCTGGGGCTTCAGGTGAGCTCACCCAGGTCAGCCCCAGTCCACGCCAGGGGGACAGTCCCAAGGAGCTCATTTAACACTGTCGCTTTATGGACATACACAGCGTAGCACACAAAATATGTTATTTATTGTGAATTTTGCAAAGACACATTTAAGCAACAAAATATACATTTGTGAACCTTTAGTTTTATACATAACAAATACAATCTGCTACCATAGCAATAAATTAAATGTACATTATTTACAACAGACATAGGCCACCAGGAACTACAAAGCACCGCCTCTCTACATAAAAAATAAACTCTGTCAGATACATTTCTTCAGATATATTTTCACTCTGTAAACTCTCTTCACATTCTAATGATATAAATCCAGCATTTCCCTTTGCAGGATACACGCAGTGCTACATTCATTAAAACATAATGCAAGCATGCTCTGGGACGGGGAATGACGGACCCGGCCAGCTCCAGTGAGCAGCAAAGCAACCTGAGCACGAGGTGCGACCTGCGGGTGCTGAGCTCTGCCCTGCTGCTGGCTTAGAGCAGTTGTCGGTGCTCAGCACGTCCTGCAGCCAAGCCAGAGCCAGGCAGGCACCTCAGCCCTGGTCAACAAGCCCATCCGTGCCAGCGGCCCATTCCCCCGCCACTCCTAAAGACCCTCAAAGCTCTGGGAAGAAACTGAGTTTGTGCTTCAGATCCCCCCTTTTCACTCGGAAAAAAAAGCACTTTCATGTTGTGCTTGAGTGTAACCCTGTGCTTGGCTCTGTGGGGTATCAAGAGGGTGCAAGTACGTGCTAAGAGCTTTTCTGAATGAAGCAGCAGCTCCAACCAGTCCCTGCGCTCACAGGAGATGCTGCTGGCGGGGAGCTGGGTTCCGCCTGCCTGCAGCACCAGCGCTGCAGAGATGGACTTGGACCCAACCTGCCTCTGTCTCTCACTGGGGACGTGGACTGGTCCAGGCCAAGTACAGCCAGGCTGCAGGAGGAGCAGGGGGGACTGAAACCCCAACAAGCAGAGGAGCAGCCCCCCACAACAGGAGAGCAACCCCAACACAGCTGGGGGCTCCCCTGGTTACCCCAAACTGCGATCCTGAGCCCCTTCTGCTCCCTGTGAAAAGTCACTTTCGAGTCCTATAGAAGTTATGTGTATAACGGTGGGGATCAGAAAGGAAAATGCACTGGCCAATACTGTTAGTGTCAGTTAAGGATCCTTTCTTTTTATATATATATATTAGATATATATATAAAATCCCTTTTATATATGTGTATACGTGTGTGTGTCACTTATAAGCACAAAACGTTTTGCAGTATATATACAGGAACACCTTCACCCACTGCGGGAAGCGCAAACGCCTCCGAGGTTTAACGCAACCACTGCTCAGTCCCAGCACCACCATGGGCTGAAAGGTGCACACCACGCACGTGTGCCTGCAGGAAGCGCAGGCAGAAACCACAGCCCAGCCAAGACACGAGCTGTACGCGGCGGGGCTGTGAGGATGCTGCAGCGGGTTTGTGCAGCCAGAGCGAGGATGCTGCTGAAAACATTCCAGACCACACAGGAGCCGCTGGCAAAGCCAGTGCCAGACCTCAGCTCCCGGCCCCACTGCCAGGGCAAGGACAAGCCCCACACACTGCATCTCTCTCTCTGAAGCTTCACACTGTGCTGCCTGCCTGTAATCACATTAGAATAGTTCTACAGATCAACAAGGGTAGTCACAGTTTCAAGTGAAAAAACCCAAGCAAAACCAGAAATGAAAACCCAGCTGACAGCAGCCACTGCATCTTCTGCTGAAAGATCTCATGGAGATCAACACCCAGGCGAACGACGACGTCTACAGAACCAAGCAACTTCTCAGGGCAAAACCCAAATCCAAGACAGACCCTCAAAGCAAGTCATTGCACCAGTCAGTATTTCACTGTGCGGTGTAAGACAACCAGACCAAAAGCTTCTAAGAGGAAGAGCTGGGGATGGGTTTGAAAGTGCTACCAAAGCATCGTCAGACAGAAGTGCTGAACAGCAAAGTATGTGGAACCTGAGACATCTAGAGTGAGCTAGGGACCAGGCTAAGCACACTGTGCTTCTCTTCCAAAGGGAACCTCGAGATTTGAGCTCTGTTTGAATGCAACTCAGGGAAAGCAGGAGAGTGTCCCCACTGGTGGTTATTGGTATTTACGAGTCCTACACAGCCCACTTAGTGCCTGTGAAACTGTTCTCTGCCTTTCCACTAAGTCGTTTCCTCCTTTAATCGGTTCCTCTGCAGCATTTCCTTTCCAAACGGACAAATGATGTGCACAAGTGGGAGCACCGATAGGAACCGACCAGCAAAGTTATCAGATAGTCCCATGCAGTGCCTCAGGGAGCAGAGCCGGCTTGGTTTGGCTTTGCTCTGGCCCAGGGGAGGTGATGGGGCGAAGGGAGGTGATGGGGAGAAGGGAGGTGATGGGGAGAAGGGAGGTGATGGAGCGAAGGGAGGTGATGGGGAGAAGGGAGGTGATGGGGAGAAGGGAGGTGATGGGGAGAAGGGAGGTGATGGGGCGAAGGGAGGTGATGGTTTTCTTCTACAAGCACTTCCCCCAGACAGCTGCATCTTCCAGGGAGCAGCCATGCTGGCAGCCGGGGGCTGCTTCTAGGGGTATGGCTCTGCAGACACCTACCTCCTAAACCTGATTATGGGATACTCGTGTGCCTCTGGGAGCCCCAGCTGTGTACGGGTAACTTTGGCACCCAAAGTTCCATGTTCATGAAGAACCATGAGCTCAAAGGATTGCTTTCACTTGAGATTGACAACCTTATTTCGTGGAGCGGTTTGCAAAGGTCGTGGGCAGTGGCAGGGGGGCGGGAACATCTCTGCAGTGTTTCTTTCAGAAACCTGGCAAGGGAAATCTATGAGCAATGGGAAATTCATGGACAGACCTCAGTAAACTTTGGACAAAGTTCCATAAGAGAGCAAAAGGATTTCTTGGCATCTTGAGAGGTATTTTTTGGAAAAGGGCATTCCAGGGAAGCCACCTTGCAGAATCCTCATCTTTTAAAATAAAGAAAGCATGTTCAGAAGCAGCAGGACAGATTCTGCAAGGGACGGGGGAGCAGCCTAATGCCATCCAAATCACTGGAATTTTATGTGACCCAACCTATAGGGTAAAGCAGAGCCCACCGGGTGGATCCACTCTGAGTACCAGTGCTGGTGTTTAGACATACTACAGCTTTAGCTTTGGTTAACCTTTTCCTGTGCCCATGCTCAGTTTCAGGCAGGGAGAAAACAGGGAGGAGGTACAAACCATCTCTGGAGCTGGCAAGAGAGGCCACGCTGGCCTCAGTCACCAGCTCAGCACAGGACTGGTTCACGCGCCCTCCCCTTGTGCCAGACACGGAGCGCATACGGAGCGAGGGGCTGCGTCTGCCCAGCAGTTGTGATGTGGGTTGGGAGCTGAGGGGAACTCGGGGGAACTGGGGAGCTGCTGCGTCCATGGTGGGGGTTCACCTGGTGGGAAGGTGGCTGGGTCCTGCGGGGGCCGTTCCCAGCATAGAGGCGCAGCACCTGCGCTTCCCACAGGATGGTGGAGAGTTTTCCCTTGGTGAAACAAAAATTCTCTGCAAAGAGAACAAAAAAGAGGATAAAAGTGTTGGAGCACAGAGCAGAGCACAGCAAACTCTGTCCTCCCCGGGCACAGCAAACCCTGTCCTCCCCGGGCACAGCAAACCCTGTCCTCCCCCAGCACAGCAAACCCTGTCCTCCCCCAGCACAGCAAACCCTGTCCTCCCCAGCACAGCAAACCCTGTCCTCCCCCAGCACAGCAAACCCTGTCCTCCCCCAGCACAGCAAACCCTGTCCTCCCGGAGCACAGCAAACCCTGTCCTCCCACAGCACAGCAAACCCTGTCCTCCCTGAGCACAGCAAACCCTGTCCTACACAGTGGCGCTGGTGATCACAGACCTGTCTGTCACCAGCCTCTAGTTATTCTTAGTGCTGCCATCATCTTCCAAGAGCATTTAGGATGCTTTAAGATCATTCTTGGTCACATATTCAACCATAGGCAGTGCAATTACCCAGCGTTAGCTACACACACCCCTGGGCACAGATGGGACACTGCACAACAGCACATTCCGGACACCCACCTTGTGCAGGGTCACAAATCCTGCTAGTGGCTCTGATGAAAGAACAGAACACAGGAGATGAGTTGGAAAGGAAGGGGTAAGAATTCATGAAACCCCTTCCCCACCCTCGCCCCAGCCCTGAGCAGGCTTTGCCCCACAAAAGGGGACGGGCAGGATGCAGCCACGCTGCACCCCATCCCACCAGAGCCACCGGCACCTACCGAGCTGGAGCTGCTGTGGCTGAGCTTGTCAAAGCGAAACTTGAGGTTTGAGCGGGGGGAGTTCCTGTTCTTTATATCTGCAGGCAGGGGGGAAAGCAAAGAGGAAAAAACCATCACTGTGAACAGGAATATCTGCGGAAGCACAGTGCTGACTGACACCCGCCAGCCAGGAGCTTCAACAGACTGCCACCACTGCTACCAATATTGAGGCTGTTTTGGCTGAATGTTTGGCAAAATCTGTACATTAAATGTATTTGACGGAACAAATTGAGGCTTAATTACATTTCACAGTCTTTCTACTGGAAATGCCACTGAAAAGGCTATGAGAAATGACTGATCCATATAATGTATGGGTGGATTTTCATGTTCTTGGCAGGAAAAATACAAAACAAACACTTTAAACATTAGAAGGGGCTGGTTTAATAGTTCAGAAAATCACTAATGACAAAGGAGGAGGACCTGTGGGGTGCTGAGGCACAAAAAGCCAGACAGACCATGCTCTGCTGCCCGGCTTTCCCCATGTTGTTCCAATTACAGAGCGGTTCAGGGTGGGATTGTGCCTCCCCGGCTGTTTCACAAACAGCTCTGATGTTCCGAACACCGTTCCTTTTGGGTGGTGGTGCTTCGGCAGCGCTCTGCCTGTGGGGCTCTGAGGGCTGGCCCCCCAGCCCCCTAATGCAGGGTGCACCTGCAAAGGGCCATTTGTGCCAGCTCTACCCTGTTGCACATGGTCCAGCTGGGACGGATGGAGCCGGTCATTGGCTGGCATCAGGGTGATGGAGCCAGGACCAGGGGAAGCTGCTTGTTTATTAAACAAGGAGTGAGTCATAGCTTGGTCCTTGGAGACAGTGAGTTTCCACGACTACTGCACATGCCCATCGGGGAGAAGGGAGGAAACAAAGCCACAGCAAAAGCCACCTCAGTGTTCTCATTTAGAAGGGAAACAAATTCCCATGGAAATACAGAGGAAAGCACATGGGGCCACCTCTCCAGAACAGCCCATCAGAATCAGGGTTTAGGTATGAGCGAGGGCTTGTGCTGCATCCTGTATGTGGTGTCCCTCCTGCCAGGGTGAGTGCGGCCACTGCTTCACCCCATCACCTTCAACAGCAGCCTGCAGCTCAGGCACGACTGGGAAGGGATTCTCCACCCCAGAGCCACAGACTCCGTCCCAGAGCCGCAGACTCCATCCCAGAGCTGCAGACTCCATCCCAGAGCTGCAGACGCCATCCTGGAGCCGCGGACCTCTCTGGAAGACCCAGGAGCTTCCAGGGGCTCCAGGAGTGAAGGCAGGGCTGGTGCTGCCCATGACCCACCTGTGGGGCTCCTGCTCATGATGACGGGGGTGGCTGCAGCCGCTGCGCTGGGGCTCTCGCTGCCGGGCGAGGCACCGTACACAAACACGTCCTGCTTGAATGGTGATGCTGTGGAGGGCTGGCTCCCCTGCATCGGAGAGACCATGGCTGCATCCCTGACACTGAGCCCCATCACCCTCCCACCCATGGAGAGCAACCTCCTGTGGCCCCATGTGCTGAGCACCATTCAGTGCACGCCAGGGCTCATGGGGTCTCCCACCCAACTCTTCTCCTCCCTGAACATGGGAACAGGGTTGAACCCCTTGGTGCCAGTGGGGTAGAGGCACATAGGGGCACTTCCTGCACACAGAGACCACCCAGGGGTCTGCAGACAGGAGCCTCAGGGCCATGTGGAGCTGCGGGTCCCAGTCCCAGACACGCCGCGGTGGGCTCGGTGCCTACCACGCTGTCATATTCCTCCAGGGTCTCGCTCTCCCCCGCTGTGCTACTGAAGCTGCTGGTGCTCGAGGAGGAGCGGGAGATGTTCGTCCTCCCGTTCTCTTTCAGCTTAATAAACGGCCTGGGAAGAGGCAAAACAAAACGAAGGGCACGTGGTTGTCACTCGGGAAGCTGTGTCCTCCGGCTACAACAGCGGGAACAGACCCTCCTGCGCACGCTGGAGCGGAGCAGCTCCACAGGGATGAGCGAGTGGGGTGCTTCTGTAAATAACCACTTCCAAAAGCACAGGGTAAAGCAGTTGGTGGGAGCCGCTGGCAGAAACCCCAGGGTCAGGCTGAGCTCCCTGCTCAACCTCTGCCATGAGGATTTAGCAGCTCGTGTCAAATGCTGCTCTTTGCTCTTCGCAGCTATTTCCAGCCCATAAAGGAGCTGTGCTCATGAATCACCAGAATCTGTTTTTTCCCCTCCCTGAATTTCAAACTTATTTATAGTAAAACCTGGAGACAGTTTTGTTTGACAGAGCCCCAATGGTCTGTTGGGCTGCAGCTGCCCCCTCCTCACCTGTCCTTGTTGGGGCATATTTCAGGGGAGCTGGGGTTGGACGAGGTCTCGGACTTCATCTCTTGGGAAGAATGTCCCAAATCTGGTGTCTTCTGGGCACCAGAAACACTGTCACTGGGGGCACAGAGAGACAGGTTGCATGAGTTACACAAGAGACTTAAAAACGACGGTCAAATTATACTTCCTAACACCAAACGTTAAACTGAAAGAGTGACAGACGCTCGCTGGGTGCCACCACTGTGATTTAAGTCAGAGGAAAGGGATCCAAGACACAATTCCTGGAACACAGCAAAAGCAGCTCTCATTGTTGCCTTGTGTGGGAAGGGAAGGCTGCGCCCCAGGCGCTTCCAGACCCACCAACAGCTTCTCTGATGTTTGAGGGGTTTCTAATGTCACACTCACCACCTCGTCCTGGTCTCCACCTGGCTCTCGGACCCTGTGTGCAGGCGAGGGAACAGCCCCGAGCGGCGCTTGATGGGGCTCCTGGACTGGTTCTTGGCTGCAGCTGCTGGAACTGGGGGCTGAAAGCACAGAGCAGGCCAGATTGAAGAGCAAAGCTCCTTCCTACCGGCCGAGAAGGCTGAACATCCTAAGGGGAATTATGCTGCCTGCAGTTCTCATCTAGAAAATATATAACACCAGAATCTCCTTCGTGTGTTGGGCTGAAAGCCCCAGGAAGCTCCTCTTCAGTTCTCCCACAAAACAAACCCGACTTGACCAAAGCACTGATAAAATCACGCTCTGCTCAAGCGACCTCCTCGCCCTTGCCCTCACTGCCCGTGCCCTGCCAGGCCGGGAGGGATGGGCAGAGGGACAGCGGGACAGGGGGACAGCGGCCATGCTCACCGAGAAGGTGGTCTTGGTCACCTCGCCGCTGTTGTGTGCGATGCCACCACTGAGGCTGCCCGGGATGCCGCTCCCATGGTGCTTCTTCTGGCTGCCCACCATCGTCTCCATGGAGTGGCTGCGCACCCGGATGGCCCTCTGTGCCGGAGGGGACAGGGGACAGCAGGTCACCACCACCCTGACCCCACAGCCCCTGCCTGGCCCCACATCTGCCACAGGAGCATCAGAGACCTGCCTGGTCCTCCCCAAGCACCAGCACACACTGACAGTAACCTGTCAGGTAAGAGCAGCCACATTGCATGGCACAGCCATGGACAAGGCACCGCGGGGCTCAGGGAGCCCTGCAGCCACCATGAGGACAGACTCCCCCCCATTGCCTCTGTGACACCGCATGTGAGTTCCAAGGACTTCAGCTTTGGGACTGGAGAAGCAGACACAAACCCCAGTTTCTGCTCATCCTCCCAAACCCCTCAGCAGGAACAGGGATGCGCGCACTCCCCTGTGATTCTCCCTGGACTTGGACAGATGCAACACAGAACCTCCTTTCTGCACCTCTCCTGCATGCTGATGGACTCTCCAACCTACTCCAAAACATACCCAGCGCGGGAGGCTGCTCAGCTGCACAGCAGCACGTCTGCTGTCAGCATGCTAATGCTTGAAAACTACATTCAGCCTGAAGCTCTGCTGCTGCTGGTTTGGCCCATCCATCTCTGTATGAGACCTGGAGACAGCATAATCCGCACGGCAGCCACAGACTCTCCCTGCTCCTTCCATCTTTATTTCTCCCAGTCAAGCAGCCGCTTCCGTCACCCTTCACATCTCACATCAGCCACAACCCACTGGGCTCCAGACACTTTCCTCCAGCCTGCCCTTGTGTGAGCCCCATCACCAAGTCTGGGCACAGTTCTGCTGCAGCCCCGCTGCTGGATGCAGCAGAGCATCCACCACTACTGCTGCTCCACAGAACTCCTCCTGCAATTCAATCCTATGGCCAAAGATCTGCGACCTCCTCCCAGCCCTGGCCAGGGGCTGCGCTTCGCACATAGCCTGAGCTCATGCAGCAAACCACAGCCTCTGCCCCAGTGCCCTGGGATATCTGTGTCCATTTTGGCACAGGCTGGGTTTCATGGGAAGGAGATGCCAAGCACAAGGCCTTGTGTCCTTGCTCCCTCTGGCTGCACTGTATTGCTAGAGCTTCATGACTGAGGGATGCCCACAGCTGGACATGCCCTGCCTGGGCACGGAGAAGAGGCATCAAGTCCAGCCCTACTCTGCAGCAGGACCTGGAGATGTGCCTGGGCATGATGGACTTGCGGTCCCCATGGAGCTCCCTATGTGCCCTGGGAAAGGACCAGCAGCCGGGCTCTGTGAGCATCAGCAGCATGAGCTGGAAGAGGGCTGCTGTAATCTGTTTTGACTCAACACTGTTCCAAGCAGAGCTGCACATACTGGAGGCAAGAGACCTTCTGCAGATCCAAACTGGGTGCTTAAACAGGACCTGAGCTATTTTTAAAGGCTTCTCTCAGTTGTTGTCCCAAGCACTTACAAATACAACCACAAGTTCTTTTCAGCGTCTGGCACACGCCAGGAAAAGCAGCAGTGAAATGCACAAGTTACAAAAACTCTATACCCATATTTTCAGTACTGCAGTCACCATAGTAACGGGAGCCCAAACCGGACCGCGATGCCAATGTGCCAGCTACAGCGAAGTTCCTCTTCGCAGCTATTCCCTCTGAGTTGTGGCTGCGCTATGCACCGTGCCACGGCTACCTCCTCCAGCCCCTGAATCCCAGCTCTGCGCACAGGGGTTGGTGAGGACACAAGCCCTCAGGGAAGTCTGGAGGTGCCCAGCACTGCCCCTGATGCACTGGCACCAGTTTGCTGCTGGGTCCAGGGGTTACTGGCCCTGCACCGGGGTGAGGAGGAGCTGCAGCCCCAAATTCCCACCGAGACCCAGCCTGTGCTGGGGACATGGTCACCAGGACAGCCCCACGCTGTCCCTCCTGCCCTTCCAGTAACAAGCATAAAGCAAGAGTCCATCAGACCGGGTTTATTGGGGTCAGCAATTGATACAGCTTAGTGTTGGCAGACAGAAGGGACGTTGCTCACTTTGCTGCCAGGGGCTCCAGTGGGTGCTGTGCCCTGCAGCAGGCGCTGTCTGCCTGGGGCTGCGGAGCTCTGCAGGGCACCCCGCACCCCACTCTGCCGCCCTGAGCAGCCGGCCCCACTGCACAGCCCAGGAAGGGGCTGCAGGTTGGGTCACCGGTGCTGCAGGGATCAGGCTCGCCCATCGCAGCCCTGGTTCACCACCTCTCCTCTCCCTGCTCACTCTGAAGTACATGGTGGAGGACATAAGCAAGCAAGCAGCCCAGCAGCCCAGCCCAGGCCATGGAGCTCCCCATCTGCCCCAGCACACCCTGCAATGCCAAGAGAGCAAAGTCCACTTTTGTACAGGAAGAGCATGCAGAGAATGATTATTTAACATCGTTTCAGCCCCTGAAGTCATTGCCGTGATGTACAACTGCCAGCATCTCCGTTTCCCCATGTCTCATAGCTGAGGGACACATCTGAGCCTCCAGCATCCCCGCAGTGTGGCCAGGAAGTGCTCACCACTCCCCTGCACCCAGCACAGGATGAGGTGACCCATCCGCCATCCACCGGTGCCCATTGCTCTGTACTGCAGTGCCCGAGCTTGGGGGCTCCAGTGAACACCCACCCATGGGCACAGCCTGGATCTACACACGCCAGCCCTGCCCAGCTCCCCATCACTGCTGCAGCCTCACCAGAGACCTCTGGCAGCGCTCAAGTCCCGCCCTGCCCAGTGGGGCACTCCAATGGCGGCTCAGTTTCCTCTACATCATTTTATCTTCTCCAATCCACTCCCCCTTCTCTCCCCTTACACTCACCCAATCCACCCCAGCACACCCAGCACCATTTCCCTTCTCCAAATCCAGCACCTCCCATTGTCTCTCCTGTCATAAGCATGACACCAACCACCTCTCACCTGCTGCCACCCCTGGGCATCCTTCCCCCAGTCCTATCCTGCAGGCAGTGTGCCACAGCAAGCCCTAGGGCCAGCCAGCAGCCAGGGGACATGAGCAGGACCTGCCCTGCAGCGGCGGACCAAGACCCCTCTGGAGGGTCCCCCTTGTCCCCCTATACCGCTCATCTGCATCCTCCGTTAGAATTTGCCTTACCAGTCCTGGGTGGATTTAATGCTGCAAGGGATGGGGTTTACCTTGAACGACTCCAGAAAGCCTCCGTGACCCCCGTTCTCCAGTTTGTCCTCCTCGGGCCCCAGCCCCAGCATGGTCTGTGTGTGCCCATGGAGCTCGTCGTGGAGGTTGTCCAGCAAGGCGGCCCGCGTCCGGTCCTGGGGAGTGAGATGAGGCTCAGGGACGGGGGGCAGGAACGGCAGGAGCTGCCCTGCCAGCAGGGACACGCGGGCAGCGTTACCTCCAGCTTCGCGAACTTGTCGGACTTGCAGCAGGCGTTCTCAGCGTTGATGAGCTTGGTCAGCAGGAACTCACGGAACTCAGGGCTCTGCAGGGCGGAGAGCCACGGTGGAAAACACCCCCGCCATGAGAGCCTCTGTCTCTGCTATGGAGCTGTACTGGCCCTTAACTGAGCTCACAGCACCCTGCAGCCCCTCCAGATGTGGGGGCATTGGCTCAGGGTGCGCCCCTGCACCGGCCAGCACCCACACAGGGGTTATGCCACAGCACAACCCCCGACCCTACCATAATCCAGAAATCAAAACAAATGAATATACATTCCTGAAACCACGCAGGAATGCTTGGAGACATCTCGAACATACACATGTCCTTCTTTCACAGCTTGGAACATGCTTCCTGCCCCGGCTCTTACCTTCTGGAATACTGGTGGGCTCGGCAGGGGCGGCCCGAAGGAGGGGACATCTTCCCGAGCTGTGACCGACACCTGTGGAGCCAAGAGAAGCGTTATTCCAGTGGATGCAGCCCCAGCAGAGATGGCCCTCTCCTGAGGTCAGCCAGCGTGGGATGAGAGGTGCTCAGCACAGCCCAGCACCTGAGAGTGAAGGGACGCGCCAGGGCCCTTCCAACCATCACTCCTGTGCTCATGAGGGGGTCAACCACACCCAGCTTTTTCTGTTTCCTTCCTATTCAGTTTTCATTTGTGCCTCTCTCAGAAACCAGAACAGTGACAGGGTTTATGCCACCCGCCCTTGAGCGATGCATTAGACAGGGCTGAGCTGTTCTGAGGCTTTTTCAAATACTGAGTAGCATCAAACATCTTTAGCAAACGAGCATGCTACTATACGTGCACACAGTTCATACATGCATGTAAACTCACACATCATGTAATAGTGTACACATAAATATACATGTGTGTATATATGCATGTTTAATATTCACATCCACAAGCTGCATGGGTATGATTTGGCACAGCCCTGCTGGGCAGCCCCCTCCTGCCCTTGGCCTGAGCTGCTGGAGCAGAACCATGCTCATGTGAGCTTCCCCCACCTTGTACGCCGTGTTTTCCGCCTCGGGGTTCTCCACCTGCACAACAATGTAGGCGTGCAAGAAGTTGGAGGCGATCATGTCTGGGACAAACGGCGTGTTCTCTTCTTGGAAGATAATTGCCACGATGTCATTGCCAATGTGCCTCTTCCTCTGGAGCTACGCGGAAGAGGAGAACATTTGGTGGGTAAAGCCCGGCGGCGCTGCTCCCGTGGCAGCAAACACCAGTGCCGGGTGCTGGCGCAAGGAAGCTCATCCCTTACTTGCTGCGTGTCTCCCTCAGTAAAAGGCAGCTTTGTAGAAACGTGAAACATTATCTCCCTGTCCCTGAACACGGTGTACACTGACTCTGCTCCCGTCTGCCCATGGCTGACATCCAGACCGCCTCGAAAACTGGAGATGGAGAGAAAGGCGGGGAGAAACCAACAGATATTAATTGAATGTTTCACAGAGAGTGCAGCAGCTGCTGGAGGACAGGGAATAGAACCAACTGCCTCGTTTGTCTTTGTCTGCTAGCGAGCAAACGGGAGAGAACAAACTGTGCATCATGCATGGTAATGGCACATCACCACCGCTCTGCAGCCTGGGCAGCGCAGCAGCACTGAGCCCGCGGCTGAGGCTGACCAGCAGTGGTGTCAAGCACTGTGGTGATGGGCTGTCCTCAGCCATCGCCAACAGCTGGGGCTCTGCCCGTGCCATGCCTGCTGCAGGGACCAGGCTGGCATCACGCCGTTACCGAGCCCACGGCACTGGACAGGGCCCACTCCCATTCAGAGCTGCCCTCGTCTGCAGTGAATGCAGCCGAATTTTCTCTGCAGAAGGAATTTGCTCTCTCTTGGCAGCTCCTATTTTTTTAACTCCCCCAGCTTTGTCAAACAAGCCAGAGCTATATTTGCTTCTGCTTTGTACATCCCGCTCAGGGGGGAGGTGACTTCTGTTCCTGCACCCTGAATATTTTTACATATGACATGGTCTCTTGCTAAATGTTTTTGTAAAATCAGTCTTTTTATTTAACCTACCCTTTGAAGTCCTGGAGTGTTATGGTGTCTCCCAGAAAACTTAAGAAGTTCTTGAAGGCAGCGCTCTCTTCATTATTGCCAAACAACTCCTCCTCTTGGGTCTACGGAACACAGAGAGCATCATTCGAGAGCCCCAGTTATGCCCGTTTCCAGCAGCCAGCTGCTCCTCTGCCATGCTACAGGTGGTACAGACACGACCACGGACACCACGAACATGGGGGGGTCCCTTCCAAGTGCACTTTCTGCATTTCACCATTACAATCAAACCTTCCAATTAGCAAAGTGCCACAGTAACAGAGAAAGGAACCGTCCTGCCACAGCTCTGCTTGGTGATTTCTGCTTGGGCCACCTCTCTCTGCCTGTCCATCCCCCGACACCTCCTGCCCATCCACAGGGTCTCCAGGGGTGCCAGCAGCACCTTGTCCCAGGGTGCCACACACAACCACAGGCTGCTCCCCAACTGGCACCATTGCGCTTGTCATGGGCTGGTCACAACCCACCCAGTCATCAAGACACCCAAATGTGAAGCTGCTGAGAGCAGCTTCTGACCAGCAGCGAGGACCTCAGGATAATGCTCAGGAAACACCAAAATACAGATGAATCCTCCACTGGAAAATCCAAGTCTCAACCATCCCTCATGTGCTACATTTCAAAACAACGAGACCTCAATTGTGGCCTTGCATGAGTCACCCTATCCAGAGTAAAATGCAATATGCAAAGATAATTAGACTGCCTGTCAGAATAATCCTCGGTGAGTTATGACACACAGCTGCCTCTGCGCTCCCCATCCAGCATTCCCATCTAATGACAGCCTTTCCAGCAAAAGCATGTCTTCAGAGCCCACAGTCCTCCAAGACAAACGTAACTGTTTCACCATCTAAACATACATCTTTTTAAAATACCATCCCTGCTACAACCCATTCTCACATCCCCTGTTCCTACAGCAGCCTGTGGGCTGACTTCCGCGCCGAGGTTTCTCTGTCACATCACTTTTCAATGAGTCGGGAAACATCTGAGTGGTAAGGAACACGTTATTGAGGACACCCGGCAACACAGCGTGCTGCATGCGGCAGGATTAACTCCGCTTGTGGAACACAGACACGTGTGTTCCAAGAGGATGGCGCAGGGATTCCTCACCTGCCGGAACTTCTGGTAGATCACACCGAACTTGAACGTGTTGTTGACCTCGTGCTCGTCGTAAGACACTATCATCTGGGATGCCTGTGGCAAACCAAAATGGGAATTGTTTCCTTGATGTGCAAAAGAGTACCAGAGCAGCTGCTGGATCCTGGAGGAAAGGGGAGAATTAACCCTACCCAACCTTCTCTGCTGAATGTGTGGGGTAAGTGACCTCACCTTGGGGTATAGAACTGGGTTGAACTTCAGCCCAGAGGCATCATCGCAGAAGGCCTGAGGACAAGGGGAAAGAGCAGTCAGTGCCGGATCCCCAGGTGTGGAGGAGACACCCCTGTCCTGCCTCAGCGAGACTGGGAATGCCTCATAAAGGAGCCAAATCCAGCCTCCAATTGCAGGAGCTGCCCTCTTTGCATCCTCTCAGTGGGATGCTCCATGGCCTGGCTGGCACCCAACTGAGGATGCAGCAAGACAAGTCCCATGTGTCTCAATATGTCAAAGGTGCTGACATTTCCTCACCTCTTCCCCCACATATCAACCAGTGACCTGCCCAGAATCAGTGGGAAACCAGCAGGGACAGTGCATACCACCAGCCACCAAGTGCCCTGGTCCCGAGAGCCCAGGCACGGCTGCCCAACAGCACCCAATGCCATCCAACACCACAGTGGCATAGGATTTGCTGCAGGATTTCCAACCAGCCTGGCACTTTACCTTTGCAATCTGGGGGATGCTAGGGAGCTTGCTAAATCCTGCCAGGGGGATCCTTTCATGCAATGTCTTCACTTTGGACCTAGTAAAGCAGCAGAAAGGAACAGACATCAGGGGCTGTCTAAGGCAAAGGGACACAGAGTGCAGCCCCCCCCCATGACGCTGCATGGAAAACAGTATTCTGCTGGATTTACTGGGGCTGGTGAGTAAGTAAAGGCTCCATTTGTCTTCTCATCACTGCAGCTCTTAAAATATTCATAGTTTGGAGGGAAGTGACACAACGGTTCCGACACACTGTGTCTTGTCAGCTTACAGCAGGACAGTGGTAGATGTGACTGGTATTATCCCAGAGAGGATTAAACCCAGAGGGGTTTACATTTGCTTTCAGCAGGTTTAGCAGCAGATCAAAGTTTCGTGTTCCTTATCAGGGGTCAGGCAGTTCCCGTGTTAAAATAGTAGAAGGAGGATGCTGCTACTTCCCATCCCACCCCATCCCATCTCATCTCATCCACCCCTGAGCCCCTCTCAAGCAGCAGTGGCATGCTGCCGGCCTTCACGACAGAAACAAAATGAAAGCCTCACAAAGAGAAAATATTCTGTTAAACAAAGCATACCTGAGTATAATCCTTAGGTATTCGGTGCCATCTGCCTCCTCACACTTAATGGAAAGGATCAGATTCCCAAGGCTGCTGGCTGTACAATAAAAATTCAAATGATCCTAGAACAGAAACCATCGAAACAGCGTCAGTGGGGAGCAGTTTGCCAATGGCGAGGGCAGCCCCGTGCCTGGCTGGAGGCAAGGCCTCGATTCCATCCCAACACCCTCCCACCCTCCTCGCTAGGACCAGGGTTTCATCCCTCTGCCCATGGACTGCGGCACTATGCCCTCAGCCTTGGTCAGGCAGAGGAAGGGGAGTACAAGCCTGGGAGCAAGAGGGCCACGACTGCCTCCACCAGTCACTGCTGTCCCTGCAAAGCGGGAAGCTGCCGAATTTGCCCATTTTGCTCACAGTTTTACACTTTCCTTTTATCCTTGGGGGTAATTTTCAGCTGACCACTTGTCCCCTGTGCCAGGGCACCCACCTTCCCCAGGAAATGCTTCCTGTAGGCTCTGGCCTCTCCTTTGCACTCCAACTTGTAGCCGTAGGCGCTGGGGCTGAGGTTCTCCTCCTCCTCCTCGCAGATGCTGCTGTCGGACGAGGTCGGCGTGCCGAGGTTTTCCGGGTCTTCGATCCAGTATCCCCCAAACTGGGGCAGGATGATCAGTGGGTAAGGGCTGCCCTTCTCCAGGATCTGCAGGAGATGTGCCCGTGAGGGGTCAGGCAGGACTGGGGTGGATGTGGGGTGCAGGGCTCATTGCCCCACGTCAGATCCCCCTGACAATAGCCCCCAGCCCTGGCACCAAGGGGACAAATCCAGCCCTTCTCTGAAAGCTCTTCTCTCTCTGCGAGAAGAGGGAATGTGCCACTGAGGAAAAGCAGCAGCTGCAAAGATGGGGAGGAGGAATATGCTTTATGCAGCTCCCCTTGGAAACGGGATTCCACCAATTCCCCTGTCATCAGCAGGTTTGGAAAGGCAATCTCCAGAAGGTGCTCAGGGTGGTTCAGGGCACCCACCTCATCGATGCTGGGGTATGGGATGTAGTCTTCCTGCAAAAGGGAATCAAAACACCATGTATGACTATCTGCTCCCCACTAACCATCCCTTAAGACCACATCCAACCACTGCTTTGGTCTTTCCCATCCCCATGCCCTGCACTGAGCACCAGGCAGTAACAGAGCTCAATGCTCCTGATGGGTGATGGACACAACCCAGGGAGCCAGGGGGCACACGTGGGGGCCCATCTGCGCCCAGGGCAGCAGGAAGGCTCAGGGCAGGACAAGCCCTTCCCCATGGAGTCTCCATTACCCATGTTAGCTCTGAGCTGTGCGGCCCAGCACAACGTTTTACACAGCTCACTGATGAAATGCACAGGCTTGGACATAAAGCTGGATTAGGGATTTACCCACACCACTCCCTCATCTTTGCAGTTCAATCTGTGCCTTGGCTTTAGATAACATTAAATCTTTTTTAGTCCTTTCAGTGACTGTTTTTGGTGATGCACGTTAAAGCTCTGAGATAAGGGCGGGGACACTTGAAAAGACCCACGCAAGAAACAGAATTCAACCAACCTTGTGTTTTTGGCTTCCAGCCCTCTGTTCTTCAAGTTTTGGTGCCTGTTTGGAACAAAATGAATAGACTGAATAATTAAGATGTTCACAACAACACAGACAGAACCCCAAGGGCATTTTGCCACACAGAAGTCACTGACACGAGTGACATGAAAGGAGGGGGCTCTGCAGAGATGCCAGTGTGCCAGGACAGACCCCAGTGTAAACCAGGATGTGGCAGAACAAGACCTGGGACACAGCAACGCCGCACTGAAAACATCTACATGAGACCATCATTTCCCAAGCACCAAACACAACATGCACCATGCAGGGGGAGCACTGCACATCCCAGCACTGGGGGTGAACACCGCCTGCCCACATCCCTCCTACAGGGACAAGGCACATGCCAGGGGACACCGTGGTCCCCTGACTGTCCTTATGCACACCCTGCTGTGTTTCAGTGTGGAACAAGAGCGTGCCTTGCCCTGACCCGAGGGTACCGAGATACTGCTAGACCCAGCCGCGCTCTGCACCAGAGCCTGGTGTTGGCAGAGACAGGCAGCAGCATCCCCACTTTACCAGGGAGCAACGGGACCTGAGCAGTGGGTCTGAGAGCACGGGCCAGGCCTGGTGACAGAGGGGTCTTTCCACAGGGCTCACAGCACAGGGACTTCAGCAGCAATTCGGACCAGGGTATGGATGGACAGGGCGTCTCACACGTTCAGGGCAGGAGGCGAGGGGGCTCCCTGCCCTGCAGCCCCTGCGGGGGGGTCCCACATTGCTGGCATGCACATGGCTGCTCACCTGCATTTTTTCCAGCATTTCGAAGAATTCTGCAGACTGTAAAAGAGAAGAAGGAAGTCTCCTGTTCAATGCACAGACAGGAGCCAAGACAGCCCCAGGCACGTCCAGGCAGGGACACCAGGTCCCCACCCCATACCGGCACTGTGGCCCTCGGAAGGAGTGGGAAGAAGAGACTCCATCCATAACCGATGGCTCTGCAACACCGCATCCAGCCCTGCTGCTGGGCAGGGACGGACGCCACAGCCACTCCGAGGGCCACAGGGAGCAGCAGCAGCTCTGTGCTATGGGGCTTTGGAGCCCCGCAAGCATCCCAGGTGCATGAGAGCATGTGGCTCCCTTGTCTTGGGCAACACCTGGAGCAGGGGCCCAGGCACAGCTGGATGATCCTGATCCCTTGTCCGGCTTTTCCTGCTCTCAAGTACAGGCAAATACATGATCTCGTCAAGCAGCGACTCTGAACATGGAGGCACTCCCAGTAAACTGCCCCATGGCTTCCCTGGTGCCACATCCTTCCCACCTCTCCTCTAACCCGTGTTTGCTCGCTGCTGTGGTGCAGGAGCTGGATCACCAGCTCCCATGCTGCCAGCTACCAGAAACAGCTTGCAGAAGAGGGATGAGAGATTTGGGGCAGAAGGAGCCATGGTTCCAAGGAGAAAGGCTTGGGGGTGATTTTAGTGAGCTCTTAGAACAGACTGGATTTATCAAATGACAAAAAGGAGAGTTAAAAACAGAGGGGGCAATGAAGAAATGAAAATCAAAACCCAAAGGAAAACCTCAGAGAGATTTTCTTCTAACAAACGTGGAGAGCAAAGGTTGGGTTTACAACAAGAGCAGTCTATGGCTGCCCCAGTCACCGGCTGGGATAGGGCAGAGACGCTGCCAATGCAGGCAGGGACTTGCTGAGGCTCAACCCCAGCCCTGGCCAAGCTTCCAGCTGCACACTGAGCGCAGTTTAACCTACTGCACCTACAGGAGGGAGAACAAACCCCAGGCTTGGAACAGACTGAAGCTGGAAGCACTTTAAAAAGTCTTTTCCTTCCTCTGAGCTGGGTTTAGATTCCAGTTCATGGTCAGGTCTCTGCAATGGACAAACACCCTTGGAGCAATTAAAACAGTTTCCAGGAGCCTCTCTGGCAGCAGCCAGACCCAAGGAACCAAACCTGACAGCGGCACCGGATCCACCTGCCAAAGGAGCTCCATCAGAAGCCTGTTCATGCGCTCAGCGCAGCAGACGGCAGTCTGTGCCCTGCAGGGATTTCTGCAGCTCGGAGCCAGCTCCACTGGGCCACAGATAGTTTGGTAATTATAGCAGAGACAATTACACCCTTGTGCTGCCCAGCAGGAAGCTGAAAGGTTCCAAGCTGACCCCCCATCTGCTTCTTCAGGGCAACCCAAGGCAACACCGGAGCAGACAGCATGTCCCCCCCACCTTCAGCAGTTCAGACCCGACCGGGAGCAGGTCCAAACGACCTCAGAAATCCAAAACACTCCACTGAAATGGCACCACCGCTTTTCCCTTCAAGCTCGTGTGTCCTCACCCTCACCACTGAGCATGCTACAGACAGCACGAGGGATGGAGAGTCACATCCCTCACATCCCGGTGCGTCAGCACAGAGAAGGACACGACTCCTCTCAGCTGCAGCAGAAAGTGCCTTTTGAAGGCTTCCAGAGAAAGATACCCCCATAAGAAAACCCTGCACCAGTGGGATCAGTCAGGATGGAGTGCAGTGGGGCTATGTTGCCCTGCACCCCTCCCGCGGGTCTGGGAGCACTCACCAGCAGGCCACAGAAGAAATCCATCATCTTCCTGGCATCACCACCCCCTGCAGCAGCTACAGCCACACTTGTCATGGGCCCTGGCCATCCCTACCTGTCCCACACCTCCTTCGTTAATGTTTCCCCAGGCCAGAGGCAGGGCTGCTGCTTTGTTGTTTCAAAGGGTGGCTCCCTGGGAGGCAAAATGCCCGAAACAGGTTGGGCAGGAAGAGGCACTGCCGGGTGCACAGCCCCATGCAGGGGTGCACAGCCCCATGGTGGGGTGCACAGCCCCATGCTGGGGTGCACAGCCCCATGCAGGGGTGCACAGCCCCATGCTGGGGTGCACAGCCCCATGCAGGGGTGCACAACCCCATGCTGGGGTGCACAGCCCCATGCAGGGGTGCACAGCCCCATGCTGGGGTGCACAGCGCTGCGGAGGGATGCACGGGCCTGCAGCGCCCTGGCTCCAGCCAGGAGCAGCCATACCCCTGCCTGCAGCGTGCCTGGGGTCTCACACCCCTCCCCAACCTGTCCTGCAGCAGCAGCAGAGCAGATAGCAGACCCCAACACCAGGAGCCACCTCTGCACCCACATAGCCAGGCTCAGCCTGTGCTGAAAGGCAGAATTTCCATTTAAAACATGATGTGGGCAAAGGCGTCCCTGCTCCCTCCCGTCACTCCAGGCTCTGACCCCCCTCGGGATCCCCCTCTCCTCCTCGGTAGCCCAACGAGGTGCCACAGCTCATGTCACCAGTGAGCTATGTCACTTCCCACCTGCTTCGTGTGCCCAGGTCATGCACAATACTCTGAACAGCCAAACCATCAAATGCTCCACTAAGAAACTCCTCCAACTCAGTGCTCTATTTCCAGACCCACTTGCTCTCAACAACCATTTAACCAGGTTCTCAGCTACCTCATACCGCTCACATCCGCCTCATCTCCAGCTTAATGAACATTTTCCCGGGTGGTATCACAGCGAGCGCTCTGCAGCAACCCAGGGAGAAGAGCTACAACTGCCTTTGTTTGGAAACTGGCACCGCGGACACGTCTCGGGTGGCTCCCACAGAAGCTGCTTTTGGTGAACCCCTGTTATTTTGCCCTATTCTCCCATTCATTTCCATGTCTCAAATTGACTTTTCCTGCTGGATTCGCTCTGAAGCTCTGCCCCAGGTCACCGCCCGGCTCTGCATCGTGCTGCTTGACACAGGGCTGTGCACTCCCCGCTCGCCTGGGGCTGTTTGGGTGTGATAAACACAAACTGAGGGCTGCGGAGGTGCCCAATTGGCCCCAGCTCAGCCAGGACC
>JAOEHX010062612.1:0-12574 GCA_025448015.1 Bolborhynchus lineola | reverse complement strand
CATGTTCTTGAAAATGACAGTACATGACGAGAAAGAAGGGTCATTGTTGCTCACTTCTTTTTTAAGACAATCTTTGTTTACCTAGTTCCCAAGTGTTAAGAGCCTGTATGGTACATTTGCATAGGATAACTAACATATACCACACCATTTTCACGTCTGCAAGTACACGTGAGTAACCGTAATTACACGTGACACCAATTACTCTATTACTTTGTATTAAATTATAATGGAAAATTCCACTAGAGAATTGAAGCCTAATTGCATCTTAATTTGCATATTTTTGCATATTAATTACATCTCAGATGAATAATAAATTTCAGCAGATTTTTAATTTATGCATAGACACAAAAACAAGTGGAGAAATAATTTACAAAAAAATACCAGCAACTATTACTTAGGGCATTCAACTAATTTTGCTTAGTTTAGCAAAACAAAACTTGGTTTGTTTAATATAGCATCTTTAGGCTGATTGCTGTTTATTGCACAATATGTCAGTTTTGAAGCACAGAGAGAAACTGAGTCTTTTTAATACAAAAAATAAATGTTAATCCACAGCATTTTAAGTTGAGGGATTTTACATTTTTGAACAAAATGTTTGGAGGACAGCACTATTTAATTAATTTGAGAATGAGCCTAATTGGGATTTTTTTTTACTTATAAGACATCTTATTTTGTTGCATTTTTTAATGAAGGAATAAAAAATAGAATATTGAAGAAAAAATCTTGATGGGAAGGTTTCTGTTAATCAAAAGCAGAATGTTTTCTTGTTTAAAGACAGCGGTTAAGCAACTGCAATTTTGATGACTATTAGTTTCAGACAAAGGGCAAAATTAAGGCCAGGAAATGTGTCAAATTTTAAATCAACATATATTTAAATAATTCTAGAGGTATTGTGTTTTTTTCAGAGTCATTGTTTTTACCAGAAATATAGCTGCATAATCAAAATTCACCAAAACTGTGACTTGAACCTGCAAAACTTTCCTTAACTTTAGAGGCAAGATAATGCAAGTTATCCCCACTATATTCAGCTGGGCTACTCACATACATGAAGTTAGACAGGCAGGAACAATCTATAACCTTCTTCCCTCTTTTCTTTTTTTTGCCTATAAATTTTCCTATGCTAGGAAAATATATATATATATACTTCTGTTTTATATGTCAATGTATATCTCATTTAATGAAAAAGAAAAATGATGGTACATATTTCACAAAAAGACTTTGCTTCCATGAGTTTCAGCTGCATTATCAACCTACTTATTTTTTTTTAATCTAGTCTGTAAAACTGAAGTCCCTTTACACTGTCAATTCATCCTAAACCCTAATCTGGTATTATTCCTTTTGTACTTGCTGCTATAGTCAATGTGAGACTGCCTGCACGAGGGATAATTCTATTGATCTTTTGCCAAATTTTACAAAAGAAACAGACGTCAATGCTCTAATAAATCAGGAGACTGTCAAGTTGAATGAACGTATTCGTCTTCTCCTTGCTCCAAAAATACCCCCCAAACCTACAGAAGCACATATTTTTCCAACTTGTTTTGTAGTTCTGCCACAGTAGGAGCTGGGCAGAATTCAGCAGGAGGCAGTGAAAACTCCAAGACTCCATTCTATGTATCTTCTGCTGCAGTAGTGTGGATTTTGCCAGTTGTAATGGTCTGGGAGATTGTGAAAAAATCACACTTCACAGCATATGCTTACATTGCACCAGTTGCAGATCATTATTTTTACTTGTCACACAGGAATCTAGTGAGCTATTCTCTTTGTTTCTTTATTTCACACTGACACTTTTTAAAATTAATATAACATTGGGAAAAGTTATCTTTTGTCTTAGAAAGCACCCACGCAGCAAAGATGATCTTGTTACAATGACTATTGCTATCACATCTCTGGTTTGGTATCAGGTGCCTGTCACTTTGCTCCATCTGCACAACACACCAAATCCCATTAGTAGCACCACCTTTAGTACCATTCTTGTTAAAAGTTAAAACAGTTCAGCTTTCAAAAATTGGCTCGAGATTGTCCTTTTACTTTCTGAGCATCCCAATTGCCAGGGCTCAGATAAGCAGGAGGAAATTCCATTGAATGAACTGAAGGGGGCTATGAACCTTCAACTGTTAAACAATAGTTCCCTCTCATGGACTTTGCAGGCTACCGCAGTTTCTGAAATGCGTCTGGAGAGTTGCAGTATTTGTTTAGAAAATACATTTTATTCTGGCCATGTACCAGCCATAAGATACTTGCTTACAGAAGGGAGCAGCATGACCCCTACAAAACTCACTGTTATCAAAATCTGTTGCAAACGGAACTGGGAATGCCAGGTCTTTTCTTCAACACTTTGCAAAGAGATATACTTTTCCTTTTCTTTTCTTCAAGGTTTGTAAACTGTGAGAGTAAATATTTATCAGGATGTTTGTAAAAAGAGTATGTATTGTTTGAAATATTTTATTTACTTCTTGCCCTAACTGAAAAACCTAGCATTTCATTTCAGTAAAGTTAACATAAGTAACTTGGTCAGGTGAGGTTATGATGGTTCATGTCTTTTGTAGTTATACTTAACATCAGCCTTTGATATCTTGAGATTGTGTTTGATAATACAAGACAGAAAAGTCTGGCTCCCCTTTTATGATTTAGAAGAACAAAGTAATTCCTGTGTTCTGCATTGGGTGTGCAAATTATGTTCTGCAGCACCTTCCTTTTCCCTCGAATGCTCACTGCCATATCTCAAGAAGCCTATCCACTTTTATGTTCAAGTAGTGTTATTTAGTTCTCATGCTAGCTGCCTCTGTAAAATAATGTTGCTTTCTGCTTCTCAAGTCAGTACAGTACCGCACAGGACATTATACATAAAGCAGAAGTTTATTTATCAGTACATATTCTGTATCTAATTGTCCTAGCTAAATTTCTTTTAATCTTCAGATTTAGGGGTTTTGGGGTTCTGAATGTTAACATTCTCCTGCTTTGTTTTGGAAATCAGTGCTAGGTTGGAATTCTACTCTTGCAGGAATGTTTTTCAGAAACCTTGTGTCCTTTCTCTTTTGGAAATAGTAGTTTGATCAACCAGTTAGCAAATGAATATACACAAGACTGAAGACAGGTGGCAAGTGGCATTTTTCCTGGATATGATTTTAGGTATTCAACCTCCTTCAAGACAATTAGGACATGTTATCCCTTATATTTCAAATTTATCATTCTTGTATGCATCAACAAAAATCGGTCTTGATTTCAGAATTGCAAAGGATATTATGAAATTTTTAGAATTACGTTTGAAACAGAAAATAATTATTTTAATATATTCTAAGATGTTAAAATATTTTGTAGAGATTCTGCAGATGGAAGGCTATGGAAATGCTACTGAGATTCGTAGGCTACAGAATAAAAACAGACGCTTACAGAGTTAAGAAATAGAAAATATCAGTCTTCAGACACAGGTTCCTGTAAGTTGAAGGAGAATTGTGTGAAGTACTGTTGCATGCTTGCCCTATCCTTACAGTTTTTCTGGGCTCCTGTAACTGACAAGTGCTACAGACTGTGCTAGATCCTGTGCTAAAAGTTCTTTCAGCCTGGAGGACCATGATAAGACTTTTATTAAAAAAAACATAAATTTCAAGAAATTAAATTGTCGACATTTATCAAAAAAAGGTTTAATCTGTTAAAGACCTAAAGTGTCTTTTAAAATGAATTTATATCATGAGAAGGAATTCTAGTGTGTCACATTGTGGCCTATTTTGTTAATTTTCCAAACTGTAATAAATTCAAACACAGAAAAATGGTGTGATTTTTAACATAAATTTCAAAATCGAAGTCATAGTTATAATTTTAAAATGCTTTTTATATTTTTAATATAATATTACTGAATTCATGTGATGTTATAAAAATAAATTGCTGTACAAAATAAGAAAATAATAGTGCAAAGCCATGATTCTCTAAGTCACACTGTGGGGATGTGTGCAGGTATAAGATACTGATTCGAAGGCTTGAAGAATAATTTTTACTGTTTGTCTATAAAGCTTGTAAGAAAGTGTGTCCGTGCTTTTACAGATTGCTTTATCCTTGTTCTGACTAACTCTAAATCAGAAGTTAATTCTTGGCTTCTTTTCAGAAGGTCAACTATAAGAATCAGTTCTCATATTTATGTGATGTAGATGTCTAGCTTCAGGGAAATGAGTTAGAATAACAACTCATTTCACACAGGAATATCATATATATAACTGAATCCTAATTTCCCTCCTTTTTTAACTGTTCTATTTCACTGTACTGTGCATCTCTAATGCTAGAGATAAATAGACTTCTTTGAGGCTGTAATGGTGATTTTTGTCATCTCTGTCCACCTCCAGGAGCATCATGTCTGTTTCCAATAGCAACAGAAGATGAAAAAGATGAATTGCAAACCTGGGGCAGCCATGCCTTATGTAGGCATGATGTATCCTGAGTGACCAAGCTGGAGTGAATCCAATGAGTTTTAAATTTCAGAACTTGTCTGGCATGTTTCAAATTCAGGGTGCTGCTGTTTTCCTTAACTTTTGCATATTAGCCCTCAGAAATTTGTGTGTTTTGTGAGATTTCTTCATGTGCATTACAACATTGTTGAAGGTTAAGCTCTATTTACAACACGAAACATAAATCTGTCAAGTCTGGGGCCATAAAACTTGAACAGTAAAGTGTGAGCTGTACAGAGTCACAGATCTCCAACAGCAGCAAGAGCAGCCTAGAAAAAATAGCTGCCTTTGTGCTTCTACTTTGAATTAGATTAGGACCTGTGAGATGGTACATATAGGGTGGACTTTTCTATGGTAATCTTTTCTATAGTAATCACCTCTACCCCATAGAAACAGTCAATCAGCAGATT
Organism: Bolborhynchus lineola; assembly: GCA_025448015.1. Classification (NCBI taxonomy): domain Eukaryota; kingdom Metazoa; phylum Chordata; class Aves; order Psittaciformes; family Psittacidae; genus Bolborhynchus; species Bolborhynchus lineola. Next base: position 7,728 of record JAOEHX010062612.1, on the reverse strand, counting down.
TGTCTATGCAGGATTCTCCCCATCCCTTTATTATCATCTGCCTCCCCATCTGGCATTACCCATATTATTATTCTCCTGTAGCAGGGCATCTTGGCTTTGAGTTAATCTTGTTCTGTTATCCTTGGGGTTGCAAAACTCAGTATTAACTTGCTGCTGAGATGCTTGGTGGTTGGTCTGATGTGAATAATATGGCAATTATAGGTACAAGTTAATCCATATTCTAGGTAGTAGAGGAACCTTCTGGTTAAACATTGAAGCAGAAAAAAAACATAGGGATTTTTGGTAATCCCTTGGGAGCACTGTAAGGGGGTTTTTTTGGGGGGTGTGGTGGTGTTTTCAATTGTATTTAAAACAGTTTTGTTCTTTGTTATATCACTCTTTGAAGCTTGGAAGTGAAAACAGGAGAAAGAGGTGCTAAATTAAACCTGACCAATTTATTTAGTTTACAAACGGGTATAGACAATCAAATCCAAGAACTGAGCTGATTACTGTGGTTGTTCACATGATTTTCTTTCATGTTTTTTCACTTGTTTACTTGCAAAGGAGAGCATAGCAAGAAGCAACATTTCTGTCCCATTCATTTAGGGGGCTGGAAAAAATGTTCAACGTGCAAGGTATGAAGGAAGATATGAGTATCTCTCAGATGAATGGATGTTACTTTAGTCTTTAGAGGCCCTTGGTCGACTCTTCTTTAAATAGATTCTCATTCATTATTCATATGATTGCTATTTTCCTTCACCGCTTCTGCTTTCAAATCTCTCTTTTGGTAAGGCAAGATTTGCTGAGTCAGTCACTTCAACTGGAGTGGCTTGGTATTTTACTTTTTCCTGTAGTTTGTTTTAATATATAGCACCCAAGAATGTTAATCAGGAAGGGAAGATATTTTGGAAATCTTATCCTTTCCTTAAATCAGCAAAGTATTAGCTGCAGAAGACTGAAAAAAATCACAGCCTTATTCATAGCTGCCAAAACATTTTTTGGGTTACTAAGCTGCTTACCATGTTCTTTGTCTCCTATCTGGTGTATAAAAAGACTGTTTAAAAACTCTAGGAAATTTTTCAAAAACACCTTTAAAAGATTCCATTACTTAAAGTGATTTGGATAATTGTGTTCAATGGTAGCCATTATTTAAAAATATAATTAGTTGCTGAACTCAGAGAAGGAGGGAAATTTCTGCAGGTGTTTCTCATTATTTGCTATGCATACAAAATATCTGCATAAATTACCATTATTATTTCAATGCATACTAAGAGACAATAAAACATTAGCAAGCAAAGAAAAATGTTGTTGACCCACAATCTGTGTTAGCAGCATAGAGTTTTGGCCTTCAGTGTTTTTGAAGCACATGTGCAACGGCATTCAAGATTGAAATTATAGTTTTGCACCTGTAACAACATTAAGAATGTAATAAAATGGCATCAGAAGGATATTGAAAAGACAAATACATTAGGAGGAAGACAGTAGCAAATGCCTGTGACTGTGTGTTACATGTAACAGGTATTGATAGGCAGAGCCTTTCACTCGGTGTTAAGGATTCAGGGAAAGGAAGCCATCTTCATCCCTTCCATAATTATTTGAACTTCCAAGAATCTCTTCTGTAATTTTTTGATACTGATACAGAAAGACTTGCACATGAAGTGCTGCTACCAGTTTGGACCTTCTGAATTCTAGCTCTGGTTCTGAGCAAGAGATGTTCTGAAACTTTGGCAAAGTTTCTATTTCTTAGTCTGTGAAATGGAAGAATAGGAATAATAAGAGATAAGTAAAGAGCAGAAAAATTCAAACCTACTTGATTGATTACTTCAAATATGCACATTTTTTATGAATACAAGTTAAGAAAAAAATCAGGCAACCTTGAATTTCATAGGAATTCATTCAACTTGAGAAACTGCAGGTTGAGTTATTGACTCCCTTAGATGTTATTTTTTCAATGAGCACTTGTTAAAATAAGTTTTGACTAGTTTACTGGAATGTTAGTGGAGAAATCAGCATTTTCACTGCAATGAAAGTTTTATCTTTCCTATCTGAATGTCTTTATCGTCATCCTTTTTTTTTCTAGAATTTCATCCCATAAAGGGGAAATAATAAGAATACGAAGTCAATAATACTCATGAGTAGTAAATAAGTTATTAATTTCTTATTGATTATGAATGCTTTGCATTTTATCACAGTAAATGACATTCAAAGTGCCCCAGCAGGTAGAAAGAATTGTCTTAGAGGAAGGAATAAGATTTCTCACAATATACATTTAGGATATAATGATCTCCACATCCAAACTATTTTTATGTTTTGAAGTTCATAAATTGATGATAACATTATCCCCTGAAATACTTCTATTGTAAGCAGATTTTGCATTTAAAATATAATCCTGTGATGTTTCCTTACATTATGGGAGACGCCTTCTACATAAGATGTAGAAGTCCACAAATGGTCTGGAAAAGTGAAGGATCAAAACTAGAACTCTTACAGAAAATATTAATGTCTTTTCTAAATATACATTCATCAGATTTTTTTCATGCATTTCTTATTAAAAGAATGTGATAGATATAAATGCAAGGTAACATAATGCGACTGAAAGATTTTAGGAAGATTGAAATGATGCAGTGGTTATCTACACAGGAATAAATTTTAATCTGTTCCTTGCCTTATACCTGGACAATGAAGGACCTTGACCAAGGGTGTATAGGAAGTGACATTCAGCTTTTCAGAGAATTCTTCATTTGCAAGGTTCCAACATTCTCACTTTGATTAAAGGCTGGAAATTGGTATAGGACTTCTGAAAGTAACTAGGTAGAGTCTTGATGAACAGGTTCAGAATCAAGAGCAGAAAATATAATGTTTGAATGGTCTCTTATGGGACTCAAGACATTTCACTTTTGAAAATCAGTTGCATTGGAAAGTAACTGTTAGAAACTTGTTAATCGTTTGCTAGCAATTTTAGAATAGCTTAGTCCATTCACGATGTTTTAATAACCATAATCTACCACTGAAAAATACACTACTATCCTTACTATTGTAATTTCTCTTGCTTCTGTAAAATAGTTTAAGATTTTTTGAATAGTTTGTTCACTTGTGTTTGCTTCAATTAGTAAATTCTTTGTAGTTTAGAAGGTCTGTTTTCTTGTTTTGTTTTGTTTCCTTTTTTCACAGAAAATGGCTAAAAAAAGTTTTACAATTAATTAAAATATGGTTATCTAAAAATGTAACATTTGTGAATTTTAAGAGAAGGAAAAGCAAGATTTCCAGAGCACATGCTAAGTGTAAGCCATTCTGACATTGTAGTTAGGATACACTGTATAAATGTGTCTGGGGAGGATGGCTATGCTACACTGGCCTAGAAAACAGCTACACTTAATGCTTTTGCAAACCTATTCCTCTTCTTATAAAAATCCTGCAACTTAAAATTCCATGTGGTACACTAATACTTTTAAATATCTTGATACTAGTCTTGAAATCTATAAAGGACTGTGATCTCGGTAATTTTGGTGGTGTATCACAGGAACATGAAGGAACATATTTATTCATTCTTTCTTCTAAGATTAACTGTAATTGGTTTAAAAAGATAATCATTCTTTTGTTTGAGATTTATGCATTTCTTATGAAGAGCTAACACATTTTTCTACAGTCTGACAAAGTGTACAGTCTCTTATCCTCATTTCCCAGTGGATAAATACTTTGTTAATTAATAAAGTATTATACTAGCACTTAGCATCTTCATTTAACTGTGGAAGGATTTTATTCAGATTATGTTAATAGATTGTCCGCTTTATTTTTGCATTAATTACAACCTTTTGCTGTGATGTTGTCGTAAGAGAATTGCTGCCATGAATACAGGGGCCTTTTTTCTATTATTTTTGTTTGACTATTCTGAAATAAAGCCTGCTACATATTATTATTGATGCTGTTAAACTGGATGTTTAATTTTTTACTGAGAATGATATCAATTGTAAATTCAACTTTTCTTCTGCTTCTTAATTTTTTACAAATATGCTCTGAAATACATGTTTACCTGTATATAAGTATTTGCTAAATAGCATGTATTGATAGCAAACGTGGAACCTCATTGGATTCTGTAGGAGTCTGGTCATACCAGCCTGTACATAGAAAACAGATGACATTTGTAAATATAGTCAAAACAAATCTAGGATTGACCCGGTGAGTTAATGCTAATTGAGCTATGTTTTAGATTATATTAGAGTCATAGAATCATAGAATAGTTAGGGTTGGAAAGGACCTTATATTGCAATTAATTAATCTTTTTTTCTTCTCTGCTTTCCAGTGATTCTGCTGAGCAGCTGATATACTGGTACTGAATGAAAAGTCAAGTTTTCTATTCAACATCTTGGTATAATGAGCTTGATTACACTATTTTCAAATAAAAGGATATCTAAAGACATAGTTTATTTTTAAAACACTGTCAGTAAGCATAGCAAAGATAATTATTAGGTGTGCTTCATTTAAAACGCCTGAGGTACCAAAGTTTCCAAAGTAGATCTTAGCCCAGGTGCACTATTTCATGACTCAGAAGACAAATAACTATTGATGGTCTATCATTCTACCAGCCATGGCTTTTTTATAATTGCACCTATTTCCTGCATGTCTAAAAAAAATAAATACTAATTTGCATGTACTAACTGATGATCCATATATCATTATCTGCTCCTAGGACATGATACCCTGCAGTCCTCCTGTGTCCACACTATGATAACACAGTAGACTAAATGACAGCCTCTGCTCATAGATGCCCAGCCTTAGAAGAACTGAAGGTTCGTAAACAGAGATCAAGGTGCATTGGCAAAAACAGCTGCAAAAGAATATATGACACCCTCCCCCACTGTTCCAAGACCTATCTAGAACTCTTCACTGCTGCTGCTGCTGCTTATATTTCAGCTTCACCTAGAAAAATAGGTGAAAAAATGAAATGGCAAAAAATATGGATACACCTGCAACTATATTACAGAACATAACATACCATCTAAATGTCGGTATGTTTATTTGTTTTTGCGACCACACTCAAACAGAACTCTGAAGTGAGTGTTAGAGAAAAGTAAGGTCAGACTTGGGAAGTCCTCTCTGGCAATGTTTACAACAACTTTGATCTGGTGCATGTAAAGGAAGAATATATTTTTTTAATTTTCTGAGGGGTCATTTTGGCTCTTGAGTGGTTATGGAGTTTAGGAGGCTAAAGCCTGAAGAAGCTTTCAAAGGTGGCAACTGCACCAGCATTTTTGTTCACATCAGGAGCATGCTTTTGCAGTGAATCACCCTAAAACTCCCATTTACTATGCCTTTGTTTGCATTTTGGAGTGCTTCGACCTTTCAGATGGAACTAAAGTGGAAACTGTTCTCCCTAGTGCTCATGCACTCTCAACAGCTGCTCAGGCACAGGACTCACACGTGTTGATGTCAGGTGTTTAACATCAGCTGGTTTATTTCACAGATTTGGTCCTAATGTATGACACTATATGCTAATATAGACTTAGCCAACAGTATAGCTCGGAGGATCTGCTAAGAACTGGATGCACACATTGCACGAAATAAGAATTCCATCCTCATAAAACCTTGCCACTTGCTCCAAATTACAGAGAGTCTCTCAGTCTTCTGTTATTCAAGATGATTAGTGGCCCTTGAGAAGACGATATGTATTATATCTCCCCTGTGCTTAAAAAGTTTCCACTTTCCTGGGATGCAGCTTGTGATGCTGGAGCCTTTCTTCAGTCTGAAAGCTGCCTGCCCCGATGGCATCTTTCTACCAGCTGCACCTTCTTCATCTTCTTAAAACGTCTGCTAAAGTTACAAGGCAATGCAGAAGACGTAGGTAAGACTGACAACTACCAAGAGGGAGATGATCAACTAACTAAAAAAAAAACCCACCTGCCTTTTTTCATCAATGAAAGAAACAGGTACGTAAGGGCAGCTTTACTCTTCTACATCATTGGTATTGACTGAAATGCTTGCTTGAAAGAAAGCTAAACATATCCGAAACAGAACAAAGGTGATCTTCAGTTAGCAGAAAACCTAAGATTTCTGTGGTACAGAACTGAGGAAAACAGAATGTGTTTGCTCTTTGAAATGAAGTCTTTTTTTTTTGACTACTGTGAAATGTTTAGAGTAACCAGCAGACAGGTATTAGCAACTTCTCTAGAAAAGCAGGAATCTTTGTCACTAAGCATGTTAAAATCCGATGCTAACACATTGCTACCTTTAAAGTGGAACATTTTTCTTTATAAACCTCTAAATATTGTGATAGCTATCAGCTGCCATTCATTTAAGGACAGTGATGTAACATGGCTGGAATTTCAGAAGCTAATCTGCAGAACCTATTATATTTTTGTAATATATTTGGAGACTTTCCAATTCACACTGTCAGTATTAAGACTAAGACGGGCAGTACCATTTGACTATTTTTTGATAGTGTAGTTTAACAGTTTGTTTGGAAGGCCCTGGGCAATTTGATTAGTGCTGTTTGATGGAGCAGTGTCATCAGCATGAAGTGGAACAGTTCTGCTTATAAGTGTCTGGCAGGAAATCCGAGTTTCTGAGCATCACACAGGCATAAGCAATAAACAACACATTATTGTACATTCCATTTTATATTTTTATAGCTGAAGAAAATTAATAATGCATGAGCAGCCAATAGGTTTCCATAAGACTCTGCCTTCAAAATAAAAATACAAATTACAGCTTGTGGTAGTAAAAATGTCTGTACTTTATCTCTGTGTGCACACTTTCATGTCTCTTGAGGCAACAAGAACCTGGGCTGAATTCTGGCCTTGCTGAAGTCAGAGCTCCACTGGACTCAGATGTGCCAGCATCTCACCCTGGTTTGTAATGGTGAATTGTAGCAATGTTGCAGCTCTGGAGATTACATCAGGTGCTGCTGCTCGGCAGTGCAGATGGAGATTCAAGCTCTTTGTGTTGCTCAGCTGCCCTTTTGTTCTCCCATGCTGAGGCTCCATAACAGATATTGCATAGACCTTCCTGCATCAGAAGATATATATGAATTCAATCTTCCTTGCATCCAGACTCTGAAAAGTTGCCCCTTGCTGGAGATTTCTGCCAAGAGAAGTATCACAGATCATTAATCATTTGAAGTTACTTTAGGAGAAGTGCAGGGATGTAATAGGGCTGTTACTATGTGATTATGAGAGTGTTGATAGTGGCTGCCACTAAGAATGTTTTTTTTTTGTTGTTCTGAACTGTTACAAATACATAACTAGCTGGGTGTGCTAGTTTCCATACCAAGACCATTGCATGGACACTGCTTATCTGAAACTTCAGGGTATAATTTATAGGTTGAATATTGAAACAAAGAAACACCTTGTGACTAAGTATCACAGCTCAATTAACTAGTTAATATTACTACCAGAGTAATTCAAACTATTTTCAACTTACATCTTTGTCGTGGTTTAAACCCAGCCATATATCGCAGTCATTTTCTCACTCTCCCCCTTCCTTCCCCACTCCCAGAGGGATAGGGAGGAGAATCAAAAGAATGTAACTCCCACAGTTTGAGATAAGAGCAGTCCAGTAACTAAGGTATAATGCAAACCACTGCTGATACCACCAATAATAATAAGGGAAATAGCAAGGGAAGAGAATATTACTGCTCACCACCCACTGACCAATACCCAGCTTGACCGAGCAGTGATCTAATCCTTCTGGGTAACTGTCCCCAGTTTACATACTGGGCATGATGTGCTGTGGTATGGAATACCTCTTTGGTCA
>JAOEHX010062610.1:23822-81369 GCA_025448015.1 Bolborhynchus lineola | reverse complement strand
ACTTTGCAATGCTGCCACCTGCATTGCTCTCGCTCTTTGCACTCAAAGCTCAGAGTCATTTGAGTCCAAAATCTCCAAAAATCTCTGAAATGGGCGTTTGCTGCCCCCGAGGGCTCTGTTCTTGGGCTTTCTTTGCTACCAGGATTCTGCACCATCAAATATTTGCAGAATCAAACCACAGGGTGTGTGTTTGTGTGTGTGTGGGGGCACGGGCACGGATCTTACTATAAGGAAACAAATAAGCTCTCCACGTATATTCATTGTAGTAAAGCCCATCCCTGAGCTGGGGTTAAGCAGAATCCAGCCTCTGCAAATATCTCTTCCCATGCTCCAGAGCAGCCATTTCCCTTATTGGGAATAACACACCAATAACCAAAGCAGTCTCTAATTTATAGCTGCATCTTCACTAGAGCTCCGCCACTTTAAGCCCTTGCAATTGCTTAAACAGCCTGGAAATCAGATGTAAAGACTATAACTCACCTAACCTGTGTCCAAGGTTTTGCCTCTCACCAGCCAAGGGCACCGGGCTACCATTGGAGATGGATCACCACGCTGCACTGCACATCCAGCCAAAACAACCAACATAGGGCTCAAGTCCTGCTCATCACCTTTTCTATGTCTTATTGCACCAAATCCATCCTGGAAAAAAAACCCCACAGTTCCTGTTTCTAGGAATTTTGAGGCCTCAAAAAGCTGTGTTGTGTCCAACCCACCTCTATTTCCCACCTCTTGGTGTCTATTTTCTCCTTGCCTATGCCATGCGGACTTGCAGCCCCTAAACCTGCCCATAGGACCTCTGACAGCAAACAGCAATGTGCAGCGTCCTTCACACTGATATGCCAATGCAGTGAGCAGGAAAATAGGAGTTTGCTGCTTTGGGAAACATCTCAGGATGCCCTTTGGAAAAAGAGTATGTTCTTTGGTACCTGCAGTCTCCAAGGCTGCAGCATTAGGCTGGAGGATGGAGGATGCAGGAGGATGGAGGGAGCAATGCGTGAATATAATTGGGAATTGCTCTGATTTAATCACTCAGAGAAATGGGAGGAATGATGGAATGTCAGAGGCAGGAAATCAGTTCCCCTGTTTTCATGTGCTGGCAGGGAGGATGAGTGAAAGGGCCATGAGTTGCACAGCTGCCTGCATCTGGAGAGCTGCCTGGCACACTCACCCAGACACACAGATTTATATGGTCCCTCCTGGGGGGATCAATGTGCTTTCCAGCCAAGATAATGAATTACACCTCATTTTCCTTTCCCCCCATCCTGCATCCATGCATGGGAGCATATGAAACCTGTCTATATAAGTGGGTGCTCAGCGTAGCACCCACCACAGGCAATATACCCATGGGAATATGGTTGCATGCCTCATTCTCCTATAGATGCAACAGCTCTGTCCCATCATCCTTCCTGGTACCCAGGGAAAGATCCCTTCAAAGCATCATCCCATCGGCTGAGCCCTTACCTGTTATATGCAACCCAGATTTGCAGTGATGATGAAGGACCTTGCAGCAGGGGAAGAGGCAGAGATATGCAGCTACCTCCAAGCTACCATCAGCACCATTTACTCCTCCTTGTGGGCATCTTTATTCCTCAAACAGGGTGCGAGGGGAGTGAAAAGAGCCCCGAGGAGGCATAAACTGGCAGTTAGCAAAGGAGATGGAGAAGGACTCATTGAACTCTGCTCAAGACATGGCCTTATCCTTGCAAACACCCCGTTCCTTCGCAAAGACGTCGAGGAATGAGGTTTCCAGATGGCAAAATGAGGAGATGAATCGATCTGACACAGCACATCTACAGCTGCACAGAGCAAACAGCATCCGTGCACAGCTGGACCAAAAAGGGATCACTCTGAGGCAGAGCTTGGCAAAGAAAGGCGGCACAAGTGAAGAAACCACCCCAAAGGTTTCTATTACAGCCTTCCCCCCCACCCCCGAACAGATTGAGACCCTGTCTGGGTGGAAACAGGCGAGAGGGGACTGGAATTAAATGAAAGCAGGGAGGGTTTGGCCACGATGTGATTGAAACTGCATCAGTCCCAGCTGGATGCCAGCCCTGCAGCGTGCTTGGACGAGGGAATAGCATTAATAAGGGACAGAAGATCCCTAAACAGAGAATGGTGCAGCTAGATAAAGGCAATTTAAGAGGCAGCAATGGCAGAGAGCACGCAAACAGTGAAAAGCAACAGAAAAGGAGGTGCAGGGAGAGGTGGTGGCGGGTAAAGGTTAAAGTGACTGCACCCAAAAATGAGCACAAAGTGGGCAAAACTCTGGGGAAATTGGGAAGGGGGCAAGCAGGGTGGAAACAGAACCTACAGCTGATGCAAGAGCAAGAGAGGCAGGTAGGAAATGATGCTGTGAAGCCAGCTCCATCCTGAATGGGAGAAGCGCTGACACTGCATGGAGCAGGCAGGAGAGGTACAGTTAAATTAATGGCCATTTTTGTCCCGGAGACCTGGTGCAGGCAGAGGGAAAACGGGGGAAAACACTAAAAAACACCCTAGAGATGTGGTTTGGGGCCTTTCCCCCCTTCTCTCTCGAGCTGCTATTGAGCAATGAGTGGAGCAAGGGCGCATCTCGGTGGCAGAGGGAGGAATCACCTCTTGCTGTTCGTACCCATGTCACCTATTAAAACAAGTGGAGTTTATTCGGGATAAAGAGCAATTATTCGACGATCTTCAGCACCTGGAGCTGGAAGAAATGCCTCTAATGGTGCTGAGGTTATCCGGGACATGGAACTGTGAGGAACCAGCAGCATCAGATGCGGAGAGCAGTTCCATTTGAAAGGAGGGAAAATAAGCTCATCGTCTTGACATGTTTACACTGAGCTCTCTGCTGTTTAAATTGGGTTTGGGAAGTGTTGTTGTTAATACTGATGGCTGTTTTTCCTCCTTCCCATCACCCTTACAGTCTGTGCCTGTTTTCCTCCCTGGCAGTCCAGCTCCAGCCCTCCTTCCTAAGCAAATATTTATCTTTTCTGCTACTTTTCAGCATACAAATCAATCCTAAAATCCATCAAAAACCGATGGGGAAAGGAGACAGTTCAAACCCTGATATTTACTCACCTTTAGCAACGGGAATACAGCCCTGATGTGCAACAAACCTGTATCTCCCCAAGCTCGGGGCTGGTGAAGCATTTCAGCCTGCCCCCTAAATCCATGCCTATGGAGAAGAAAGCTTTGGGAGGGCTGTGGGAAGTGGGTGCTGGGTTTTCAGGGTGCAGCCTTCACAACAGAGAGCTTGCACAAGGGATTTGTGTGGTTAAAAGGGAGAAGAGGCAGGAATTGTGGGCAAGGGTTGCAGGATGCTTGAGGACCAGCCATCCCACGGTGTGGCTGGACATGTCTTGGGTGTGCAGAAATGAAGCCTTGGGTGATTTGGGGACACTAGGTGGTGCTGAGGGCTCGCAGAAAGGCTCCGAGGCTGCACCGAAGGATGCTCAGGGATGCAGGCCAAGGAGGACCAGGCGCCATGCTGCTGGTGAGAAGCTCTTGGTGTTGCTCTGCCACAGCCCTCTCCCTGCTAAAGGCACTGGTTTTAGCAAGGGCAGCTCTAAACTGGTCCCTCCCCATCCTTCCCTAGGGTTGCACCACGCATCACATCCCAATTTTACAAGTGGGGAAACTGAGGCACGATGTGAGGTATTCCATCCCCACATTCCATCATCCAGTGAGGAGGTACCCTTGCTTTTGGGCGAGTCCTAAACCATCAAATCCCAGATTGGTTCAGGTGGAAGGGGCCTTAAAGCTCACCCAATTCCAACCCCTGCCATGGGCAGGGACTCCTTCCACTAGATCAGCTCGCTCCAAGCCCCTGTGTCCAACCTTGAAACATCCTTGGAGGGCTTCAAACGCACCCTTAGAGCAGGACTGCAGCAAAGTGCTTGCTTTTCAGCTTCCCGTCCCCTTGGTGCTGCAGCATTCACACACAAAGAGGACTTTTCCTTGTGAGAAACAAGGATGGAAGCGCCGCAGGACTGCCCCCATCCCCAGCCCCCTTTGCCCATCACTTCCCATTCCTTCCCTGGCTCCGGTTACACGGCGGGTCCATGAACAGCATCTAAAATAATGGAGCAGTTGTCACCGTTGGGCAGGGGAGGGGGGGGGGGGGCTATTTTAAAACACTCAGCTTAGCCCAAAGGGCCGAGGGGATTGTGGCAGGGCCCAGCTGTCCCTGCGGGTGCTTCAAAGTCCCAGGCAGGATGCCTCGGCTGGGAAAGGGAGCCAGGCTGCCCAGGGACGAGCTAATGGTGTTTTGACGTGATGCTTCAAGAGGGAGCAGCTGGAAGGGTGATGGAAAGAGGATGGGAGGGGGAAAAAGGGAGGTTGGGAGAGGGATGCAGATGTGGCAAGGTTGCACATCCCTTTGAGTTTAGGAATTGTGGGGGGGAAGCCAAAGCGGAGGGATGCTGCACAGAGACATGAGCCCAAAGGGAAGCGCATCTCACTACATTATTTCTTCTTGTCTTCTACCACTTCTGACAGTGATGTGGCTGATTTCTGGGGCAAAACCTACAGTCTGAAGGAAAAGGGAAGCACTGACGTCTCATAATGTACGTAATATGATCAGTAATGCCCTATGGCAGTGTTCAAAGCCAGCTTGGACACAGGGGCTTGGAGCAATCTGCTCTAGTTGAAGGTGTCTCCCTGGCCCATGGGAGTGGGTTGGAACTGGATGAGCTTTAAGCTCCTTTCCAACCCAAACCATTCCATGATTCTATGATAATCCTACAGGACTACCAAGCTTTGGCCATGCATTGGTCATCAAGGCATGGCTTCCCCATAGCTGCAGGCCAAAAGCCAATACTTTTTATGCTGCCTGTAGTGTAAGGGCTGACACCAGCCCTAAGCAAAATCCAACCTGTTATTCCCTTTGCATGAGGCTGGATGTCTGAGAGAAGACAAGGATGCTGTCTTCATCTTGGCTCTGTCAGCATGCAAGCAGGGTTGGCCTCCCTCCTGATGGTCACCTATTGCTGACCCTGCTGAAAAGGGGATGCTTCTCTCTTCCAGACTTAGCATCCATCCCATTTCTCTCTGAGCCACTAAAGCCTTGCACACTTCCCACATTCAGCTCGCCAGAGATTCCCAGCAGCACATCCCCCCCAGTGACCTCCCATGGCACTACATGGTCTCCCTGCCTTGGCCATCAGGGTGAATTTATCCCCAAAGTCAATCACCCCAGGACATGAACAGCCTAATATACAACAGCCCCACTTATCCATGTGCTTGTTCCTCCCCTCCCTTTCCCAGGGCACTAATTACACCTGGACTTTGATTTATGTGGGGGAAAAGCCATACTCAGGATGTTGATTGCCACTTCTTACAGCTCTCACTCATGGCTCACCTGATTCCTGTGCAAGACAGGGGTTACACATAAGGATGAGCCTGCTCATCCGTAGTGATATGAATAAGGAAGGTGTGATTAGGAACGTGGAATGTCATCACACCCTCTTGCAGTGCAGACACCATCCATCTCACACCTCAGCTCCATCAGCAACACCCACCCAGTGGGGCCAAGCCATGCACAGGCAGATACATAGGAACCTTCCAGCAATGCGTGCAGCAGGAATGACTTCCCAAACCCCATCTCTCCTCCTTCCATGAATAACCAACTCTTTAACGTCTCACGTGAAGACCATCAAGGGTTTTTCACATGTCCTATCCAACAGACGCAGCTGGATCATCATGGTGCTTTTGGGTTGAATTGGCAAACTGACACGGCGCCAGGGCAAGCCATTTAGGAATTGCACGGCCCAAGCAAGGTGAACCCGGAGCGATTCCCAGCGCCAGGCAAGAGCCGTCTTTCAGCAGCTGCCAGCCCATCTATTAGATGGGTTGGAACACTCCAGCACAAGCCGAGCCGGGGGGATGGAAGCAGACAAATGTGGAGAAACCCCCAAATTGTGTTAATTACGAGCCATTCGTGTGACACGAAGCTGCCCCGGTCCATCATCTCCCCCCCATGCCGTGGGGCTCCGGCTTTCATGCCGAGGTCCCACCGGGCCCCGTGGCTCTCCCCATTGCCATAGGGCTGGCAGCTGCAGCTGGTTGCTCCCGAAACCATTTCGGCAGCATTTGTCACAACGGCTTCTGCTTAATCTCGCTTTCATTTGTAATTGCTTTCTCGCCCGACACCGGAGCCTCCCAACCCATCCCAAACGGGGGTGGCATAGAGAGATGAAAAGGGATGGAGTGGGGACCGTCTTGGGAGGAGACTGGTGGGCTTCAAACGGGCTGGGGCTCCTCCGAAGGCGATTGAAGTGGACCGAGGGATGGAGCCGGAGCCTTTGAGGCAGTCCCATCAGCTCAGCCAGGAATGATGAACACATAGTTCATCTGGGGAGCCAACAGCTGTAGGGAACAGGCGATTTCCAGAGGATTAGGGGAGAGCTGTGAAAGGGAGCTCCCACGGGAATACTAAAACCTTCTTCTTGAATCCAACCGGCCACGAACACATGTTGGAGCCTTTGGCTTACTCTTCAAGCAACTTTCGTCCCTCCCCTCTTTCTACCCAAATTACTCCACAAACAAAATAGTTGAAGTCGTTGAAGCACAAGGCAGGAAAAATGGGGTCTGTGGGAGAGAGATGAGTTATTTACTAAAAGAAGTTTGGCTGTTTTATGTCAATCTAATGAGTATTATCAATTTCCCAGCATTTCCATGTATTAGGTGCTCAGTTCATACCAGCCACCAGCAAGGCAAGGAAGCAATAGAGACAACTTGTCAAGCAAAGCTGTGCCACATCCTGAAGCTGGGCTGTGCTTTACCTTCAAACCAACCTCTTCTTCCCCTGCCATGGCCCAAATGCCCAAAACAAACACTCTACACCCAGTTGCTGGTTTGCCCCCTGGGAAACGTCAAAGCAGATCTAATCCCAACCTCCTGGGCTTTTGGTTGCATGTGAATAGGTACAGTTAGAGATGAAGATAAGGTGCCTTGGGAGTGGGTTGCAGCTGAGCTATGGAAACTGCTTCTATGTCTTGTCCCACGGAGTGCTCCAACCTCAACCTGAAGGATCATGTCTGAGAGAGATCATCCTGGCTAAGCTGTGTACCTCCCGTCCCGAAAGGCAGATGCCACACTGCCTCTGAGCCTGTCCCTCCTAAAACCCCTCTGCAGAGCCATTGGCTCCTGCTCAGGCACATTTTGCACCTTTTCCTGGTGGTGTTTGCAAGGCCAAGGCCTTCAGAACCAGGGCTCACATTGCCTAAAACACAGAGGTGGCACTGTGGGGTTGGAGATGCTCAAGGAAAGCCTCCAGCATCTGCTGTACCTCCTCTCAAAACACCCAAAGACCACCTCCAAACTATCTCAAGGCACCCACAGACCACCTCCAAACCATCTCAAGGCACCCACAGACCACCTCCAAACCATCTCAAGGCACCTGCAGACACCCACAGAGGAGTGAAACCCAATGAGCATCATTAGGGATGAGCTCGTCCTGGCCGGAGAGATGCATCTATAAGAGCCAGGTTGAGTTGCTGGCTTGGCCTCCCTCTCCCTCCCTTTGCTTCAGAGTAAAGGCAACCAGCTCTGATTGAACATCTCATTTTCAAATGGCCACATGAGATAAAGCCCCTTTTCCAGCAAGAGCAGACTCTGGTCATCACATGGCCAGGCCCACCAAACACAGTCCCAAACCCTTAGGCATGTTTTCAGCCCAAATCATCCCAAGTTTGAGGTTGCCCCTTCTTCCCCCCAGTGTGGAACAGTGCCTTAGCTGAACCCATACCATATTTAAAGGCAAAGACCTAGGAAATCAGCAGAAGATCAGAGGGCAGAGCTGGGAGAAAGCACTAAGCTCAGCAGCACCCTCCCTTCCTTCCCTTCACACCAGCTCCAGGTCTGCCCTCAGACTTAATTTGGATCAAGAGGGAGCAAGAGTTAAGGATCTAACCACTATTTTTAGCAAACTCGTCCTCTGTTGAGTATGTATTTGGCAACCCCTCCATCTGCATCACCAGCAATGAAACCTTTGGGGATGGGCTTTGCCTAACTCCAGTCACTCAGCAAGAAAATAAACGTTTAAGCCCTTCCCTTGCTGGTACAAAACTGTTCTTTATTGCCTTTTCAGCAGAACATTATTCAGGCTAGGCTTAAATTCATGGGCAATGAGAGCTCCCTGTAAAGTTATGGCAATTTCAACCAGTTTTTATTGTAGAGGGGAACAAAGAAAAGGAACAACTTCTGGAGGAGAGATTTGCTGGGGGTTATTAAAGGCAGTGGTTTGCAGGCAGGTTTCTGCTTAGGGAGGCTATAAAACACTGCCTGCTGAAAGCTGAACGATTTGCCCCAGAAGAAAAGATACGGTGCCGTATTTCTCAAGGATGAACAGCTCAAAAGGGTCCTTTTTTTGGTCTTCATCCCTGGTACTGAGTGAATCTGTGATTTCAGTTGAATCCCAGCTTGTACGTAGAAGGGGTGAAGGGACAAAATGTCCTCAAAGCCTTGGATGAGTCACTCAGCATCTTAAAACATCATTGCAAGCTTCTCCCTTTGGTGGATGGGGGGCAATGTCTGGAGAAAGCCAAGTTCAAGGCAGTTCTGGCAGACCTCAGTACATAAAGCACAGCTTGAGTGAACCCCCCCCCCCCATTTTAAAGCATGGGATGACAGGAGCTTAACAAAAGGAGTCTCATTTGTTGGGGGCTTGACTATTTTCTTTAAGTACCATTCAATCATTCCACTCACTGGAGAGACCTTAAATTGAATCTCAGCCCTTGAAAACGCATTGCTTAGTGCCGAATTGATGTCACTGCCAAAGAATTCTCTCTCGGCTTAAGCTGTCTGCAGCAACACGCCAGTGGCACGTTCAAGATGTTTCCCTATTTGTGGAGAGAAATTCCTTGTGTTGGTCCTTCGTTTTTCCCCTTTCTCCCAGATTTTATTTAATCCCTTTGTGGGGGGAGGGATGTGATGCTGGAGCTGAGTGGACTGAATGAAACTGAGGTTTGCTGAGGGTTTCTGTGCTCACATGGAGAAACATAGAATCCCGGACTGGTTTGGGTTGGAAGGGACCTTAAAGTTCATCCAGTTCCAAGGGAAAGGACACCTTCCACTGGAGCAGTTGCTCCAAGACCCATCCAGCCTGGCCTTGAACACTGCCAGGGATGGGGCAGCCACAGCTTTTCTGGGCACCCTCACAGGGAAGAGCTTCTGCCTCAGAGCTCATCTCAATCTCCCACATCCCACATGGGGTTTTGCCTACAGCACTGAGGATTTACCTCTAGATCCACTGTGGGCATCTCTACACCTCCCCTCTCACCCACCACGCATCGCATGAGCTGGATTTAGACATGAATTCAGATCACAATGAAGAGGCAGCATCCACAGGGGTTTGATCTGGGGCCTCTGCAACCCAAGAGCTGTTTGCCTCCCGAGTTTCGAGGTGGGTATATCAGTGACAAACACGTTATCAGTCACCAAGGAGTTATCACTGTGGCTGGCACGGAGGTGCTCATCTTGTTTGCATTGCCAGGCTGCCATTCCCAGGACACACCGACCGTAGGCTGCAATTGCTGATGCTCCTCTGCAAAGGTGGCTCCTCCAGGTCACCGCTCAGGCACGCTGGCATCACGTCTTGCATTGCAAGAGCACCGTCTGCAGTATATTATGGGGCCATTAGATGTCTCTGCGTGCTGCAGGAGAGCTCCCTCCTAACCCAGAGCAGTCTGTGCTTCTATGGCTCGCTTTGAAGCATCCTCATCTTTGTGTCGGCTCCACTAGAAATTAAGCATCCTCTCTCTTTAACAACCCCAAATCTTATTTTTCATGTTGCTCACAGAAGATTTTCCCTGCCTTCTCATTCTGGTACCCAAAACACAGTGGTGTCCCTTGCTTTTACCTTCCCCCTTTGTTTTCTGCCTGAAGACAGGCAAAAAGGTAGCCAGGACTCCACTCACTATTCACTTTCCTTTAGTCCTTCGGAGTCATTACCTGCATTTCTTCTTGTCTGAGTTCTCAAATCAGGACTTTTCCACATTCCACATCAGTTACTTGGCTTTACTTTTTCCCCTTTTTCACTCAAAGTGAGCACAGGACAGCTTTCTACCTTTTGAATGCAAACACACCTCAGTCTTGCGGGCATCAGCTTCATCCAAGCGCCAGTTCCATTTAAAAAGTCCATTTATCTGGAACTTTATGGTGCAAAATAGCCACAACCCCACCATTTGCTTACTAAGGATGGGGGAGCTGGAGGAATCCAGTGAAGACGCCAGAACCTTTCTGATGATTCCAATTCATTCACTTTAACATAAGGAAAAAAGGAGGTTGTGAAGCATTTCCCATGGGAGACCCCACAAAGTGTTGCAGAGCCTCTGTGTTCCCTTTCCAAACACTTTCAGCTTACTGAGAGCTGGAAAATACAAACTCCAAGCAAGCACAGGCACACAGGTGGGGAAAGGAGCTGCACTCCTGCAAAGTGGGGCTCCTTTTCTAGACTTTGCTCCTCAGAGGTCTTCTCCATCACATCATTGCACTCTTTCCACCCAGGTCAGGGACACAGCTAGCTGCCTACCAGCTTTCAAGTCATGCACTCCCATCCCCATGAAGCCACACTACCCTGGCCTAGGGAAAATCCTGGAGACCTCCTAAACCAGCCAGTATTAGTGTCCAGCCCGATAGGAGACAGGGGGTTCGCTCATGATGCTGCCTGTGCCAGGACCCACCGGATCTGTCTTGACTAAGATTCCATTGCCATTCCAAACCTCCAAAGCCTCAAAGCCCTCTCCCTTACACGGGCTCAGCGTGGAAATACCACACAAGTGCCAAGGGTGAAGCTTTATAGAGCAAATATGCAAAAACCATAAAAGAAACGACATCCTAGTGAAGTCAGTGGGATTTATGATCACACAGGCATGTAAGCACCTGATAGCTGGCCCTGAATGCACGCTTTAAGTATCACAACTGAATATAGGAAATGTGCTGAACCATTTCTATAGTGCCCTGGGCTCTTTTTATGGGTCCATTGCCTGAAGCCAGGTCAATAAAACTGTGCAGTAAAGAGCTCTCCACCTACTTTGGGGAATGCTGCTTGAAGCCAGGGCTCTGCAAACCTTTCTTCCCACCTCTACGGAGGACAAATGCAGCTAGCCAGCACTTTTGCCAACCCTTTCATTCCCATCTTATTTCACAACCCCTCTGTCTCCTTCCTATCATCCTCCCTCCCTGCACGTACAATTGCTGATGTCTTCCCAACCAGATGCACACCTGCAGGAGAAGTTGGCATCTTCTCTTTCCAAGCTGTCATAGAGTCAAATAGTTTATGAGCCTATTGATGACAGATAAATTAATTGCAGAAAATA
This sequence comes from Bolborhynchus lineola, assembly GCA_025448015.1. Lineage (NCBI taxonomy): Eukaryota > Metazoa > Chordata > Aves > Psittaciformes > Psittacidae > Bolborhynchus > Bolborhynchus lineola. The sequence goes on along the minus strand of JAOEHX010062610.1, from coordinate 70,069 downwards.
TGAATGACTTAATATTTTGTGTGCTAATATCTTTTTTTCCCCCTTCTTCTTCTTTTAAATCCACGTCACGGATAAGACCATCAGGCTATTTGGGTTGCGTTCAGATTCCCATGGCTCCCCACGTACTTAAGGTAGCGGAAGATACCCTGTGGCTTCTGAGCTCCTGGATTTGATGTTCTAAGCATGCAATACAACTTTACCTGGTGCTTAATGAACTTAAGTCAGCCTGGACTAGGGATGGAAGTATCAGGGAATTTGGGGGAAGATTTTTGCCGGGTATGAAAGCATTTCCATATCCCTACAGCATGCACCGGTATCCAGAATCATCCTGCTTCACCTCAGGGCTTAGGCTGTCTTTATAACTACCCTGATCATGTTTGGCAACAGCAGTCTGTCTTTGGTGGCTGCAAAAAAATAGCTTTTAAAGGCTGAGCCCTGTATAAACCAAGGGAGAATCCACAGCTTTTATGGCTCCTCTCCTATGACAGTCTCCCATGATGGATAACACTGCTCCACGACTGGGTCTCTAGTTCAAGCCATGGAGATTCAAGGGGATTTGTCAGGTTTTGGTCATTGGGCAACTGCTTGCAGACTCAGAGGGAGCCCACATTGCATATGAAGATGACCTGGGAACGGATGTTGTAAGTCCAGGTTGAATCTGGCCACAGATGCCCTGTCACTTATGCACGTATTGATGACTAACCCATTACTACTCAGACAGAGATCTCTGGTCAATGTATTAGGTCATCACCTGATATTGATCCAATAAGCTTCAATTATCTGCTTAGATTTAAATGGATTTCAGTTTGTGGATTGAGGACAATCACAGGGGAGTGCAGAGTAATTAAAGCCATGCAAACATCTTTAAGTGAGGTAGTGAAATACCCTCTGTTCACTCTCAATTGGATGAGTAAGGAATGAAGGGGAACAAAGAGGTTCAGGCTGATCTTTAGGAAACATCTAAATATAATGAAAACCCAGGAGAGATTCCTTGCAAAAATTGGAATTGGAGTCACTGGTGGCTTTTAAGGCCAGGATAAGCAAGTGTCCAACATGGATTAGGCAGAGTTGTCTCTACTTTGTCCCCTTGAGGTCGCAGGTAGGTTAGATGGTGTTCCCAGGTTGCTCTCCATCCCTGCTTTCTACACTTGCTAGTAAATATTGGGGCACAACACTGTCAATACTGGGACTGAGGTGAATGTTTAGAGCTAGACATGTACTTAACAGGCCTGCTGATCTCACAACGTGAAGTCACTGACAAATATTATAAGAGCAGTCTCTTCTGCCTTTAAACCAGTCATTAAATTAGGATAACATGGTAGCAGTGCTGCCTGGAAGTAAGAGCTGGGATCAAGACTGGTTACATTGGCTCTGGCCCCAGATCTTTACTTGACTTTAGAAGAAGTTCTGAAACCAAATGACCTAAATAGCAGACAAGCAGTGATGTGTTTGGCCTGTAAACTTGAGTTCTTCTTCGAGACGAATGAGCTCACCCTGCCATTTGCATCGCACCCATTTGGGATGGGATGCTTTATGAGCAGCCAGAAGATGAGATTGCTGCTCCCACACACCAAGACAAGATCATTGAGTCTGTGGTGCACACAAAGGCTTTCTAAGATTGTCAATGACTCTGTTATTGGTGGGTTCCCCCCACATTCTGCCACTGATTCCTATGGCCCTTGTAGAGCCACTTAGCCCCCTCTCCAGGTTGGAGGTGCATTATAAAGCACAGCCCAGCCAGCTCCTGGGCCAGGCAGCACTTCAGCAGCATCACCTGGGCTCAAAGTAATGTCATAGCTCTGCATTTACAATAGATTTTTGCACAATGCGGTAATGCATCGAGGGTGAATTCCATGGTTTTGTTGCAGTGGCTGCTAAGGGGGTCTGTTTTTCCAGGGAATAATTACTTAAAGGAGAGGGAGCAGGATCCTCCCTGCTATTTAGCCTCTAGGATGTCAACAGACAGCAAGCCCCAAGTGGCACAAGCCAGGCAAACATTGCAAGGTCTCTGCTCCATTCCAGGGAGGACAAGTAACCTGACTTTAGGGGTGTTCGGTTTGGTTTACACTGGGGTGATTTGGAGGCAAAGAGGAGTCCCTGCCTCTAGAGCCATTCCACCTTAATGCAAAAGAATGAAAAGCTGTGAAACTGGATGAGAACGAAGCCAATGGAGGAAAATCTGGAGAGCTCTGCTGCAGAAGACACCCTCCCTATAAAAAGTGACTTTTGGTAATCGCTGGCAAAGTGCCTGAGTGTATTTTGGGGAGAGAGGGGAAAGAAAAAGATTATCTATGAGCTAATGGTGCTGGAACCCATCCACCAGCCCGAGTGCCCCGTGGCTGTTTCATTTCTGTCTCTGCCTTTCCAACAGGCGTTTCACAACCCAGGGAGTTTTGTGTGCAAGGCAGAAAGAGCGGGGCTGTGCCCTTGCAAGGACCCTCTCTGGTCTCTGCCTTGAACGGCTCTTGATCAGGGCAAGAGCAGATGACACCTCTACAGCCAGCTCTTCATCAGCTGTAGCAACCTGAGGACCTCATTAGGATGGAGGCAGGAAGAAGGGTGATAGTTAAATTGAGATGCAATGTGGTGGATGCTCTATGGTTTTACTGTACAACTCTAACTCCTATTGTGCTATTGTATAACAGTAATAAAAGAAACATTCCAAAGGCAAAGCATGAGTAAACGCAGTTATTTATGCTAGCATATGCCATTTCTTCTATGTTTTAATATATAAATATATCCATGGTGATGCTATGAAGTCTGTGTCTCAGAGAAGTCTCCTAGACCTGTTTTCCCATGGGGAATGATGCTGTGATCTCTCGGCTCCTACCGGGAAATGCTGCCATCTCTGTGTGCTATGTGGTGCAAGATCACAACCCGAGCCTCTTGAGGACACAGAAAGAAGCAGGATTAGCAGTAAGATGTTAGTGGCAAGAGATAAAGTAATTATCTTGAACCACTGGATCAAGAGTTCACTTAGTGCAAGGTATTTTGCCAGCTCTCCAGACAAGTTTCCTGTGGCTGCTCTCACTCTCTTTGCCCTGGAAAAGGGCATTCGTCTCCTAACATATCCCTGTTGCAGGATGAGGACTTGAATTCATCCTATGTGATAGATGTCGAGAGCAGCCCTGAGGAGAAGGCCTTGGGAGTGATGAGAAGCTCCTCATGACCTGGCTTCCATGTGTGCTTGAGCCCAGAATCCCCCCATGTAGCTGCACCCCCAGAGCACGAGCAGCAGCTCAGGGAGGGAATGCTCCCTCTCTACTGCATGAAGGGGAGACCTCAGAGAAGCTCCCAAAGGAGCTACAGGAAACTTGGAGAAGGGCTTTGGACGAGGGATGTAGGGGCAGGACAAGGGAATGGCTTTAACCTGACAGAGGGAAGACTGAGATGAGCTCTAAGGCAGAAGCTCTTCCCTGTGAAGCGCTGGCACAGGGTGCCCAGAGGAGCTGTGGCTGCCCCATCCCTGCAGTGCTCAAGGCCGGGTTGGACACAGGGCCTTGGAACACCCTGCTCCAGTGGAAGGGGTCCCTGCCCTTGGAACTGGATGAGCTTTAAGGTCCCTTCCAACACAAACCATTCCGTGCTTCCGTGATTCAGCTTTGCAGAGATCTCTCAAGGTGAAACTGCTTTAGGGACCGGGATGCAGCAAGACCGATTCCCAAGGGACCATTGGGACTGTCCACCTGAACTGGGCACAAGCCTCTTGGCACTGCTAGGTTTTGGGACCTGATCTCCAGACATCTGTGAGAGCTCAGTCTGGACACGTGTAGAGATAGTTTGGAGCATGAATCTTTACCCTGTAACCTCCCGGCCTCCCCCGTCACACCCTTGGTGCTCAGACTGTGCCATGTGAGCCCACATTTTCCATTGGATTGCAGAGCCTGTAGGGCTGTTTGTACAAGATGGGCTGGTGGGGATGTTATAGCAGATTACGAATCAAAAGGGAAGGAATTTGCTGCAGAAAACGCAATGGCAGTGATGGTTCCCACTGAAGCCTTCATCAGACATAATTAAATAAAGCTTCATATTAGGAAAGTGCTTGTACTTGCTAGCTCCCCTAGGCTGAACTGGAGCTTCTTTCCCCATCAGTTAACTCTTTCAGGCACAATCTGTGCACAAACACCCACTGAATCCCTCCCACTCCACCCCAGCAAACCAAAGCAAGCAAAATGAGAGCAACACCAGTTAATGCAAGCCCGCAGGAGCCTGAAAGCTTTCAGGCCACTTTCAGTTCTGTGATGCTGGGAAAGCAACAGCATCGATGGCTGTTTCAGGCACCACCAATAGCTAAAACATAGGAGACACTCAATGCCAAAAGCCTGTCTCTCTGTAGTCCATGGAGAGCAGCCAGGACATGAACTATTAGGTGCAAAAGCCACATTTCCCAGCTTCCAGTTAGTTTCTCTCTGCAGTTCCACTTTTTCCCCCCATTAAATGGGAGCAGTAGCTCATTCCTCCAACAAGCCAAAGTCCTTGGGATCTGCAAGCACGTTCTCCAAGGGGAAAGCAGAAGCTTCAGGCAAAGCATTGCTGTTGTGTGAGAGAAAGGAGCACTGGGGGATGGTTTCTGAATGCCATGGGCTCTGCTGGTGGATGGGATGCTCAGCATCTGCACATGGCTGAGAGGAAAAATAAGCTGGGGCGAAAACACCGTGTCTCAAAGCCACCCTGCAGCCAACACTTGAGTGGTGTCAGAGAAGATTTAAGGGCCTCCCATTTCCCCCACCAACCTGCAAAGTCTGGGGCAAAAGGAGTGAAAGGTGGAGGGGGGTTGGAACCGGATGATCTTAAGGTCCTTTCCAACCATTAGTGTTCTATGAGTCTATGATACAGAAGATCAATAAGACTACAGCATTTACAAAAGAAAAGCAGGAACCAGGGTAGCACTGGGGCTTTGAATAAATTGGCAGGCAGTGAGAGAAAAGCTCTTTTTCCTCCTAAAAACACCCTTTTCTCTAACATTTATCTGAAAGGTGCTTGTTACTGAGTAAATTTTACCTTCTTACCGGTGTTCCTCACTGGTGATGGATCTGGTACCATCAGGGCATGCATAGGGTTGCTGTGGTGTAGACTAGGGCTGAGAGTGGGTGAATTAAGCAGCAGTTGGCTGCAAATGTGAAGCCCAAATAGGCTCCAGGTTCCTACTGGGGCTTGTGAGAGGGTTTAGGTTATGTGACATGTATGGATTAGCCCTGATAACCCCAGGGAGGTTTGGTCTGGTCGTGCGATCCCAGCTCAGCCCATGTGTCCCTAGTTGTGCCCCACTGAGGGAGAGGCAGGCTGCAGGTCCAGGCACTGGTACATGACAACAGAGCAGAAGCAAGTCCTTAATTCATCACAGGCTTCTTTAGGTCCTTGGAACTGGTGAGCAAACTACAGCTCCTTCTGCGTTCATCGTGTCGCAGGGGTGATGTGGCCTCAGAGCCACAGAGATAATGGGGACATTCCCCCTTTCTGGAGGTGCCACTGTCTCACTGTGTGGTCTGGGGCCAACTGTGTAACCTCTCTGTGACTCCATTTACCAGTCTACACACCAACGAGCACAGCATTTACCTCATCAGGGGTTGAGAGGCTTAATTATTCCCAGACGGATGGATGCTGCATAAGCGCAAAGTGCTACGATGACTAAATCTTCCTGGAGGTGCTTCTAATATCTCTGATGAGTTTGTTTATCCTTCAGATTCTGCACCATGGGCATGACAAAGCTTACAAGGAGCGTGTTTAAGCAGGGGCACGGATGCCGTGCCAGATACCTCCGGGTCAGAGGGAAACAGATGATGGAAAACCAATTAATTTTTTACAGCAAGAGAAATAGCTACAGGATTAAGAAACATTAATTATTTATTGAACTACTGCCTTTGCAGGAAAAAAGAGAAGGGTTTACACATACCTGTATCTATAAAAGAATCACTCATTGTACACAACAGGGTAATAACTAACTTTGGTAATCTGAGCTCCTGTTTTGACACTGCTCTTTTCTCAGAGGTCAATTGAAATAATAAGGAGGAAAATACTTCAGGAAGAAGAAAACTATCCCAATAACGTCAGGGATTTGAGTTACTGAATATGTAGCCCCTGATGCCCGCAGGCCTGGTTCTAGTCACCATTGCCATCATTGTGTGTGTAAACTGCATCGATCGTTGCCGTGGAACTGAGATGCAGGCGAGCTCCAAGCATCAGTGATGGGGAAGAGCTACAGCAGCTTAGCAAACCACCACCAGTCAGCTGGCAATGCCTCGATAATTCAGCACTGCAAAACCATGGTCACCTCTGGATGTACCTGGAGATACTGTTGGTGTCTCCTACAGACCTGTGCTCTGGTTCGTGGCACACACACGAGGTCTCACCACTGGGCAAGAACTTGATTGTGGGAAACTTGTACTTAGCTTCAACATCCTTGAGGTGCATCTCATCTCCCTCATGCGCCTACATGCACATAGACACGCTGCACTGGCACTCAAAACAAGGACATTCACGCAAAACAAATGTTTCCTGTTTCGCCTGGGAAGCAGGAAAAAAACCCAATAAACAAATCTGAGCAGGCAGAGAGGCTGGGAACTGAGTGCTGTAACTGAATGAGGCTTTAACTGGAGCCGTGGAGGACACCAAGGCTCTTGCTGTGGAAGCAGTGGGACCTCCTGGTCCCCTGTGTGATGCTTTGCAAATCCTGAGTTTACAGCCCTTGTCTCTCATCCCACAGGGGTTAAGATCTAAGGTCGAATGAATCCTGTGTGAGCATCTGGGTCAGGATCAGTTGGTCCTTTGGGATTTGGTTGGTGTCTTTGCCCCTGGGACATGTAGGTGCAACCCTCCAAAAGCAAACTCGGAAGGACATGAGAAGCAGAACATGTTCTGATGCCGCTTCAGCTGGGGTTTGCCAGATGCATGCATGCCATGGGGGACAAGGTGACCCCCAGGCTCCATCAGTGGTGGAGCATTTCCCATGAGCAGCCCTGTCCAGAGGAGGCAGAGCAGCAGAGCCAAGTTGGGGCTGTCATGGCAGCGACTAGAACAAGACAGGAGAGAACAGCAAGCCCATACAGGCCTCCAGCGAGCGCACCCAAGCACATTTCATCTGCAGAGGGGCCCTCACCCTTTGGGGCCTCCCAGGGGATGTGGCAAGATTTCTTTCATGCAGGTGGCTGGTGGATTTGGAGGCTTTCCCTCACTGGGATGGAAGTGGTGCCCTGATGAGAAATCACAGCTCCATCACTTAAAACTGGGCCTGAACTTAACCCTTGGGTCTAAACACCTTGAGAAATGAAAAGGGATGCCTTGCAACATGTGCAGCCCAGGAGTTTAATTGGCAATGGTATTCCAGAGCTGGCTCAGTCCATCACTCAACTAGATTCCTGAATCCCAACACCCTCTGGCATCGCATGGCCAGCACAGCTCTGGCTTTACCCCCAGCCTTTGGGCCAGGCTCCATTCCTTCTGGCTGCGAGTTCCTCCTTGGTTTAGGAGGCTCTTGGAGCACAGCCTGATCTGGAATGGTTGCTGAGCCCCAGCGTGTTGCTTACTCAGCCTCCAAGGGCCAGACCAAGGTTACCACTTTGGCTCAAACAGCGAGTCAATGGGTGGGACTTTGCATGGTTGCATCCCATGAGAGAATAGTCCATTGGCCACGTTCAACTTGGGCCTACTGCTCTTTAACTGCCTAAAAGGGCTTAACTGATTCTCCCATGGACCCCAATTATTTTTGGCACATTAGTGGTTTTAACAGGGTCATTTAATCCGAAAGCCACGCAATCACTTGTACAGTCACGTCAGTCATTATCAATACACAACATCAGCAATTATAAACCCAGGCACAATAATTATCCACTTTCCCCTTGTGATTTGAAATGGTAAAGAACAATTGGGTTTGCCCACAGCATCTCCAGTTGGTGATGCTGAGGATGAAGGTTTGGATCAACGCTGAACGCTTTGGCTAACTCGGGAACAAAGCTGACTCCTGCATTTGATGCCCCATTCTGCCACTCCCTTTGGAAACCAGGCTCACATTTTAGCATGGTGCCTCTGACCACAGGAGCTTAGGGTTTCTTTCCCCTCCAATCAGGATGTGCAAAAGCCAAAGAAATGCCCTGAAACTCTTGATGTGTGTTTTTGGAGCCACACAGAGATGGTTTGAACCTGGTGCAAGTTAGCAGCAAAGTTGCCAGGAGGGGTGGAGTGAGAGAAGATAAAACAGGAGGAATTTCCTATGGCTCTTCTCCATGAGTCTTTCTATCTCTGTCTTCATTTCCCTAGCAATGATGCAGCAACAGAGGTTTCCATGTGAGGTTCTTGAACACCCAAGTCCCTGAGGCCACCCGCCTGTCACCATCCATTGAACCTGATCTTTGCAATTCATAGCACAAAGTCTTCCAGCGAGGAACGACGCGACCGATGTATTGTCGAATGTGTCACATCTCCAAACCAACCAATCATGCCAAGCTCCAAACATCTTCTGCTAATGATGTCTGGGTAGAGTCTGCCCCACGGAGTTTGCCATGTCCAACAGCAAAAGCCAACAAGAAGGAGCTTTGCCATCATAAGGCTGCTGCAGGTTACCCCAACAGCCACATAGGGCAGTCAGAAGACTCCCCCTGGACTTTGGGTGGGAAAGGGGGAGACCAGGAAGAGGTTGTGTTGCATGAGAGCAAGGTGGTAAATGTCAAACTATTTTCTTCCTCTTACCAAGAAGGATTAATTTCCTGGGTTTCCCCTCCAGGGAGAGCAGAGCGTCAGAGCAATCCTGGTCTTGAGACAGTGTCACAATCCTGGGGCTTCCAAGGAAAACGCAAGAGACAAAAGTTTGATTCATAAAAGCTTGGGGAAGGAATTGGGGGGGGGAGGAGATGATGATAGTAATAATAATAATAATAATAATAATAAAAGTGCCTGGGGGTGATTTCATAACACTAATAGGTAATGTAGTCAATTATGTAGGCTTATTTTATTTCAGCTAAGTGCAGGTGGTGAGCTACATCTCATCGCAGGTGCTTTTCCAATTAGCTGTACGTATTCTAGGTGAATACGTGGCCGGGCGCCAAACCTCCGTGCCACTAGCAACAGACTAATCCAAACTAATCCAGAGGACTCATCTTGCTTCATGTTAAAGCAACTGGAGTCTATTTTATTTATTATCTCTTGAAAGATCTCTCCTCGTCTTGGAAAAACAAGGAGGACTCTTTCACATCGGAGGCCATAAATACACTTCACTCGGCATTCAGTAAGGGCTAGAAGACCGTATCGCGGCTTAAATCCAATTGCTTATTACCCTTATGTAATAGCAGATGAATATCCTGTTCTGCCTTTGCTAAATGTTTTCTTTTAATAATCAGCTCACATCCACATCATGGGCCAGCTTATGCAATCGGCTGCCTCCTGAGCTCTTCAGGGAGACATCTGGTTTTCAGCGTTGTTCATTACCAGCATCGGCTCATTAAAATGTGTTTACTTACCTTTGCTGTTACAGCAGGGCGAGCCCCAGTGCTTAGGAAAGTGGCAGGCTGAGAAAACCGCCTACTGTAAGCATGGTGTAGGCAGGAATTACACCAGATAGCCACACACACACACATACCTGCATCCACCAGGCACTTTGGTTCGAACGTGAAGCCTGGCTCCTCCTAAAGCGCCTGACGATGATGTTGGGACAGAGGACATGGGTGGGAGAAACAGAGGACTCCTGTCCCTAGTGACTTACCTGTTCATTTGAAGTTCAACCCAAGCAAAACCTAAGCCTTCATTTCCAACCGCATGTACATTCAGCCCTATGGGATGGATTTCATGGGCATCATCACCAGCCTTGTGACTGCTGGAGGTCAGGTGCTGGGCATCCCCATGATGGCAGAGTGATGCTGAGGGCCTGAATAAAAGGCCAAAAATGCTCAGTTTTGACCTAAAACCTTACAATCCACCCATGTCTTTGGATATTCTTTGCCAGAGCTCTGGTGTTTCTTCACAAAATCTTTGGGGAAAGGAAGTTTTTCTTCCCAGTTTTCCAAAGGGTCTGGTTCACCCTGTGACTAAGCAAGCTGCTAACAAAGGCATCATCGTTCAGTCCCCAATTCCCACTGATTTCACTGAAAACTCAGCCCCTCGTGCTGCAAACTTGTGCAGTGTTGCTCACCAAAAGCCCTTAAACCCTCCTTCTTTAAGGGTTTATCCAAGTACCAAGTCTGTGTCACCCATAGACTCTACCCAGCTGCATCCAACTTGCTTCTGAGGCTCCTGGAAGCTCCATCACTTCTTGAGGAGCCCTTTAGAAAGAAACCAACAAAACCCAACAACTTCTTGAGGCTTTTGAGATGATGACCCCAGGAGCTCACTGGGATCAGGGGGAAGAGGAGCTTGGCAGGATGAGAGCTGCTTGACATCATCCGGATGCGGTCCAGGACCATCAGACACCTGCTGAGCCTCCCAGTGTAATTCCACGGCAGCTGCTGCCCTAACCCACAAGTGCACAAGCGGGAACATGAGCTGTTTGGATCTCTTGCCTCCAACATTGTTCTCCAGAGTGCTTGAAAAAAGCCTAATGAAATGTGACTCAGAAATAGCTGACAAGTGCCAGCCTCACCTTCTTATTGTTTCATCAAAATGGGAAAGACAGTGAAGGAGAAGAGTCAACCTTCTCCATCAGATCTGCTGTCCCGACTTGCCTGCAACTTGCCGGCTAAGTGAAATGTTGACATAGGGTTGACATCTCTGCTTGATTATGAAGAGCTTGGACGGGGCGGGGGGCTGAGGTGGGGAAGAGAAGAATTAAACATTATAAATCAATGAGTAACATCCATAACCCTCAAGTGCTTGTTGTAAACAATACGAAACAGCGGCCTAATTTTTATAAGTGTAATTTATGAGGAGCAATTCCTTCCAAATGAGAAAATTCAAAAGGGAAAAACCGTCACTTGTTGGAATATCATTAATTCCATCAGATGAGAACAGAGCCAGCCATTGTTCCTAATGGTGGAAAGTTTCACGGGAGCTAATTGCTCCTGCGTGGTGCCTCTTAGCGCAGAGACCTGTTAGTGCTGGAGGAGAACCAGGCCTGGAGGTGAGAGCGGGTGATGGGCATGGATGGACCTTCCGCTCTGCCAAGGCCTAGGGGCAGCCCTTGGTACCTGCCCCGGCTGGAAACACATTTCCAGGTGTGAAGCTGGCTTTATCCCAGCATCTCCAGGGATCCTGGAGCAGAGGAATTTGGGAAGCTAACGATCCGATCTCTTCGGCAGTGGGCAGCAGCGGTCTGAGGGCAGTACCAGGTTGGCTACTTCCCAAAAAGTCCTGATGCAAATGGATACGAGTGGGACGCTAACCATATTCCCAAAGCAGGAGCGATGCTCAGACAGGCAGTCAGGGGGTATTTTGCAGTCTGGAGTTGTAGCTACAGGGTGCAGCTCACCAAACCCTGCTCCTGCCTGCTGACATGGGTATTAAAACTCCCACGGCGAGGAGATGCCATAAAGCCTGCTGTTATTTCTGCTTGGCTTGTTGCTCACTGTCAGCCGGAATTTCTCCCCCTGGTATTCCCCAGCTCCAGCACTCAAAGCTGGCACATTAAAGCTGTAAACAGCACCAAGGAGGAACAAAAACCAAACCTATTTTCCAAGTTGTGCAAGCGCAGAATAGGAAACAGCGCATTTCCCATCCCAAAGGTCTTGCAGTGCAAATGGGAAAGAGAAGGAGGGAGAAAGGGATGTTTTTACACCAACTGTCACGCCAGGTCTAAGCCAGAGGCAGATGCTCAGGCAGCCACTCTCCCTGCTGTGGTTTAAACCAGTCTGGTTATTAAAGCAAAGCAGATTAGGAGAGCATCCTCCAGATTAGGACAGGGCATCTTCATCCTCTACACCTCGCTCCGAAAAACCCATGCCCTCTTACAACACAGCCAGATTCCAGCAACCTGGTTTGCAGCAACACGTGACAGAAGCAGGAATCAAATCCTGATTGGAATCACAACCCGGAGCCTTGCTCACAAGAGCCTCTTTGTGTTTATCCCCAGCCTTTTCACAGTGGATCTCATCTCTTCGGGCACGCTGTTTGCCTTTAGGTGATGAACAGATTCCAGAGTGCTTGGGGATGGAAAGGCCTTCATAAATAAATAAATGGATCTAACAGGGATGTAATGAGTGCAATTAATGAACGCTTGCAGAGTGCCATGAGAGGCACGATGGAATGTGCGAGCAGAACACGAGGTATTGCTGCAGAAAAGGTATTATTGTTGGCACAGCAGGGAGCATTAGCAAAGCTCTTTGCTTGCTATCTGCTTACTTTCCGTGCTGTTTCACAACTGTTATTCCTCCTGAAGGGAAGCAGGGTGCTTAACCTGGTGATTTGCATGCCATCAAGCTGCTCTTTCATTAAGGGAGATAATGACTGAGCTGCATGAGGGCACTGAGGGAGGGTGGTGCTGGGGCATGGAGCTCGCACGTCGTGTTGGGTGTGCAGCGTGTGCAAGAGGGGAGACCTACAAGCTCAGATGCGTGGCAGCATCTGGCCTTGATGGCAGGATAAATCATGGAATCCCAGACTGGTTTGGGTTGGAAGGGACCTTAAAGCTCCTCCAGCTCCATCCAGGGCAGAAGACTCACATGTTATAGTGGAAATAATGAGGATTCAGCTAATCCTGGCTGAATATCCATACACTCCATAAAGCGACGTTGGGCTGCACTGAGCATCTACGTTCTCCTTCACACTTCCAGAGAATCTGTTCTTGTGCAATTCCTAGGAGCACAAATCCTGCAAAGTAAAGATTTCCCAGGAACTACAACCATGAGCAAATACTTCTTTCACCAGGAATACTCGGAGAGTGGATGAAAGCACCCTTAGCAATACACAGGCACATGTACACACATAGAACCATAGAAGCAGCTAGGTGGGAAAAACCTTTATGATCATCAAGTCCAACCTTTACCTTTGATATGCATCAACACAAGGGGATAATTGTGACCTTTGGAAGGTCTGAGAAGTGAAACAAATCTGTTTCTGTTGTAGCTGGGAAGGAAGGAACTGAGAAACCACATTGCTTTAGAGACAACTCACAGCTTGAGCAATGACATTTGTGTTTCTGGGATGCTCTTCAACCTTTGAAAGAGGTGAAATGGGATCCAGCTACAACAGTAGCTTAGAGTCACCAATTCCAACGCCATCCTCTCCCTTACACTTACAAACAGCATTGTCCTGCACAGAATTAGGAGGGGTCCCCGCAATGCCTTGGCCTTTGTAGTGAAACAAAGACATCAGTGCATGGTGAAGATTGAAATGGGAACCACAAATATCCAAGAGCTGCAGCATCTCTGTGGCCTCCATGGCTCCAGTGATGGATTAGGATGTGGAACTGCTGCATCTGGGGCAGCAAAACAACCCTCCAAGACAACACCTGAACCAGCTTCATGGAGACCTGCATGGCCATAGGTGTCTTTCAGCCGGTCTCTTGCCTTAATTTCTCCTCACAAGGCAGCTTCCCACATGGGTCTCATGTCTCACCTACCCAAACAAGACTGTTTTTGGCAGGCTGGCCCCAGCAGGGAGAATAAAAGACAGCTCGATTGCCAATATTTAATCATAATCGGGGATCCAGAAAACTACTTATCTTGGGAATTGCTTAATAATGCGCTTAGTGTGTGAAGGATTATCACTGTGTATAATTAAATACGGAGAGTTACACAGGGGGAGATAAGGATCCTGTGCAAACGGACAAGGAGGAAGGTAATTGAGATTTAAGCTTCTGCCCTGCCAGCTTCTCACCCAGATCATCGCGAACTGTCTCAACATGCGTGCCCGGAGAGGGAAAGGCTTGGGAAGTGGGAAGGGAGGGGGGGACGTCACTCACTCCTGCCCTATCTGTCCCCACTCCTCCGTTTCCAAGAGCAAAATCCACAGGAAGCCCTGGAGTGCAACCAGGGAATCAGAGCAAAGGAACAATTAAGCCCTGGGGTGTAAATTACTTAGTGCTGTGGAAGAACAATTGAGCTCTGTGAGCTGTTTCACCCAGCCCTAGAGACTGAAGTTGGGAAGCACAGGCGAGGTGGGACACATGCACAGGGGACGCGTCATGCCTGACCCAGAGGGGACCTCAGGCTGCTGCATCCAACACCCTCAAGTGAACACTTTGGCTTAAGGGGCAAAAGCCTCTGTTGCAACACTGAGAACGTCCCAATGTTGGCTTATTGCAACCTGGTGTTGAGCATGTCATTAACTGTTAAGGGGGTGATGCGTGACACCCCATCTCCTGCCACCTTCAAGCAGAGCTGCTCAAAGAGAGCCAGCAGTTACAGAGCAGCCAGGCTTCTCATGTGCAAGTAAATGAAAGGAGACAGACACCTATTGCTCATGATTACTTCTGAGTCCTTTGTGTCCATGATAAACAGAATGTGGGGAATTTGTCTGGAATCGCAGAGGGAGCAGCAGGAATCCAGGGAAGGACCTCAAACTTAGTTCTCCAAGCCCTGTATTCTCTGCACCTATTGAGTGTCTATCACAGCATCCAGCTCCAGCATCATAAATCAAGGAGGGCAGTGAACCCAAGAGGAAAGCTTTATTCGCACATCAGATGCTCTTGGCCATCCTTGAGCATCTCAAAAGCTGAAGGATTGCTCACCTTTTCCCTACCCAAGCATCCTAAAAGGATAAACAAATAAGAAAGTCAAGGGAAGAGGGAAGTGGTTCGGGTCCCCTTGGCAAGACAAACAGTGAGCGAGCACCAGGCTTTGTACTACCCAACATACCAACAGCCAAAACAAAGGTGTAATAAAAGAGGGAGAAAATACGTATTTGCCCCTTCCCTTTTGCATAGAGTCCTTTCACCTTTCAGCCAAATCACATTTATCCCATGGGGCTTTGACAGCCATCTAGAAACCACGCAAAGTCTGTTCCCATTCGCCTCCCATGCAGAGGGAGCGGTGGAGCAGTTCTGAGGAATGAGGGGGAAAACAACTGTCCCAGCTCCACTGTTTAAAAGGGGGGAGAGGAAAAGCAACATGCAGCAGGGTAGAGGGGGCAAATCCCTGAAAGGGAGGAAACAGTTGAGTTTCAAAGCCAGGAATTAGGAGAAGAGCCCTGAGTCTGTGACGTGGGAATGGGATTTGTGGGCAGTTTATCCTTCTCTTTGGGAAGGCAGGGAGTTTCCATCCTGGCTCCCAGGAACCAGCTAGACACCCCCCTGTCAGTAATGCCTCTAATTCTGCCTTTGGGCAAGGAGCTCTGTGCCACTTCCCTATAATAGGGCACAGCGTAGCATCCATCCTGACGCAAAAGGACCCACATCACACTCAAACCCCAGTCCTGAGCCACCAAACCTGGCTACAAGCAGCTTCAGGACAGGATTTTAGTTGCCAAACAAATCCCTGGGTATTTTTAATGCTGGGCTTTAAGCCCTATTAAATCACAAAGATCTGTAAGAAATCTGGAGTGTCGACGGTGGCTCCTTCCAACCGTGCATTTAGGACACGATAAATCTGGTCTGAACTTCAACTTCCTCCCACGGGGAGCTCTGTGAGCCAAAAAGCACTTGCAAGACAAATTCACAGTGGTGAAATAGATCTGTGACTAAACTGGTGCTTTTTAGGTAAGTTTTAACCCTTAATAAAGTACAGATCATTTCTATGTTAAAGGGTTTTCTGGATGCTTTCTATAACTGGATGGTCGAGAGAAGAGGAAAGAAGAGATGGGGAGAGCAATGAGATAGAAATGTAAATAGGAGACCAGCTTAGCAACCCCTGGAAAGGCTCATTTTATTTTGGGAATTGCTGTCCTGATGGAATTGAAATGCTCTGTGGGAAGAGGACAGGTTTTTAAAGCATGGGAGAGTTTGGAGGTGGACAGAAGGAAACAGGGAACACTCACAGAGATGGAGGTTTTTTCCTTGTGTGGGGAAGAAGAAAGACCATAGTGCACAAGTTGAGCATTTTGAAGCTCTCAGATTGATCCTTGGAGGCTTTTCCTATTCCAATGGCCTTCAAAAAGTTAGAGCAAAGCACTGATTTATCAGCAAGGATTTCTGCTTGGAAAAGTAACCTTTTGGTGAAAACCGAAAGTGCTGTTATTTGAGCATATTTTTATGGATAAGGACATTTTATATCTCTTTTTTTTTAGTTAAATTGCTCAATAGTTCTCACATGCAACACATTTCAGTTATCTCAGACTCTCAGCCTTCCAGTACCAAGTGGGATGTCCAGAGTGGAAACGACCATAGGCCCCAGCAAAGGTTTTCCACTCATTAATCCACCCCAAAGTCCCTCTGCACAGTGGGGATTTACTGTAACCTGGACAGGACAGCACAAAGGAGTTTGCAGGATTTAGGATGTGCCACTCAACGCCGGACTCAGCATCCAGTCTGCTCCCGCGAGGGCTTTGCCTGGCTCTCTGCATCCGAAACCTTGAATCTTGCCAACACCTTGCATCAACTAGGTTGGTCCCCCCTTCTTTCTGCAGCTGCTGACAGCCATTGACATCTCCCCATCTGAGATTGGTAGGAAAATAAGCACAGGATTTGCCAAAACACCCGGTTTGGACACAGCATCCCACTCCTTAACACCGCTTTAAAACCCCTTATGTCTTATAAATCACTGTTCCTCTCTCACAGCCTGCTCCTCCTGCTATCAGGTACAAACAGAAGCAGGGCAGCCCCTCAAAAGGCACAGGCACCAAAGGGCAGAATCAGCTCTCCCCCAGGGCTAATCCTCCATGACCCACTGGTTCGTTTTAGCAGGTGATGGATCTGGGGACAGAGAACTCTGCTTGTTGGTTGATTAATCCGGCGTTACAAGAGCAATGAGAGTCTAATGACCACTCGTAATCCCCCTGCAATAACATTGCATACTGCATTACAAAGCAGGCCACCTGTTGGGGTGCAAGTGGGGCATTCAGGATAGCAGTGGCTACCGGTTATTAGTGCCATATCCACTGCTGGTATTTTATTAGCCATAATGTGATATGGTATCTGCCTCATACACTCAATCCAGGCCTGAACTATTGGTTTACAACATTAATTACAAGCATCGACACCAAATGCTTAGTTCACATGCCCCAGTGTGATTTACAGGTTGCTTTTAATTACCTGACAGCTGTGATTTATCGCATCTACCTGGTGGGGGCCATGTGTATTTAAATCAGTTTGTGTTTGGTGGCATTAGTGAGGAAGGAGGGAGAGTTTCTCATGAACAATCAAACTCCAGACACACACCCCAAGAGGGAAAACAAGAGAAGTCAGATATTTCAGGCATCTAAACTGCAAACAAGATAATGTGACCTGGGCAGAGTCACACAACAGCTGCTTGGAGAGAGCTGCTTCATTAAGTATCCTGGATACTTTCAGTGCAAGATGGAACTAATTAGTTGGGCAGGCCCTCAAATAAACGAGACACTCAGTTATGTTTAGCTTTCATTACACAGTAGCCCCGTCGGCCCATTCATTTTCTGCGAGTCAGATGCGTGCTTAAGTGTTTTGCTGAATTAGGGTCAATACAAATACACATCTCCTGCTTGTAAGCAGCTAGCAAGCTGCACTGATACCCATTGCATGGACTCGGTGGCTCACAGAGACTTGCAACTGATGAAAAAGTACCCAGATGAATAATAAGGACAAGTAAGAGGAGGGAAGGAAAAAGATGGAGCCTCAGCTCAGGAGGGGCACTGCAACAGCCACCTCCTCTTGTTGCTCCTATTTACTTTAGCAACATAACAGGCACGTTTGCGTTGAGGGGCAGCTTGTTCTGACGTTCTAACCCGGTGCAGAAAGGTTTCCTGCTCCAGGGAGGAAAGGCCATAGCAGAGGGCCCTCAAGGATGGAGAATTTCGGCATCACACCCTTCTACACCGTAACATCCTCCTTGTCCCCCTCCTTGCCCTTTCTCACCGTGTCCCCACTGCAGGCTGCATGCTCACCCAGTCACTTTGTGTCCCCATCACTGCTGCCAGCTCCTCGTACTGTGTCCAGCCCTGCCCTCCTCTTGCACCATGGCAATTTGCAGTGCAGAGCCCTCTTCTCCACCTCAAACCCCAACCGCTCTTTCCAGTCCATCCTTCTCCATCTCACATCCCATTTGCAGTTTGCTCCTAATCCATACCCACCTCTTTCCTTTCCCGGAATCCTCAGGAGCATCTTGGAGCAAGAGGGTGGCAGCCAGCTCCATAACATTCCCCTTTCCCCCTCCAGCTGCAGGAATACCCTGGATCCTTTTCTTTTTCAGGTATGTTGTGCCCTAAATCCATCCAGGACATAAGTATTGGTCTCCCATTACCTCTGCAGATACATCTCCTCTCCTTGTCACTCCTCCAGCTCTCATATCCAAAGGACCCCCTTGTTCTGTACTGCTCTGTTCTCTCCTCCAGCACAAACCCCACGAAACACCTCATGTTTCTCCTCCTTTTTCTTTCTTCAGACCCAAATCTCGCTCAGTCTTCCCTACACCAGTGACCTTCCCAGCAGTTCCTCCCTTCCCTCCACCTTAAGCTGCTCTCAGGCTCCCATTTACCTCCTCTCCGTGATGTTTTTCCCCATTATTTCCCCCATCAACCCAACCAGCCCCTTCCCAGCTCCCACCCATCCCCAGTTGCTTCTCATCAATGATGCTTCTGGCAATAGCAGCCCCAGCTTCACTTTCCCCCTCTTCTGTCCAGTTTGTCTCCTGCCGGTTTCCCACCTTCTCTTCTCAAGGAGCATTTCAATCCCATTAAATCAACGTTTTCCAAGACAAAGAGGGCCAGTATTCAGGTGGAAAATGTCTTTACAAAGTAAATATCTTCTACTCATGAGACGAATACGCGTTACGGAATCGTTTCCCGGCTGCTCTGTTTATGTAACCTTGAAGCTATTTTGTACAATCCTTTAGTTTTGACAGCTTAAGATTTGTTATGAACTAATACTTAAAAGTCAAAATAGCTCAGAAGTACAGGAGATTGCTACGGATCACCCAGACAATCTCTGCAGGGAAAGGCTTTTCCTGGGTTACCTTGTCTTCAACTCAGGAGATGCTTAAGTAAACCCACTCCCTTTCCAACTTGATGGCCTTTAGGAAGCTGAAAACATACACATGGATACACACTTATTGTCTTTCTACCTGGCATTTCTATGTGAATAAAGGGCTTTCAGCCAAAACCAACCAGATAAAAATCTTTCAGGAACTTTTACAATGTCACATACTTGTGCAGATTGCCAGCGTGTTTATAGCAACAGGCACCACAACAGACCTCTGTGCTGCCACTTAGGCCAGGCAGATCAAACAGCCTCCTCCTTCTGTTTATGTGTTCCTATTTGCATGCAGCATCCTGCGAGAGAGCACACGGCAAAGCACGTAGGTGCTGGAGAGGGGTGGGGAAATCACTGCTCCTCACTGACCATCCTGCCCTCACGCCTGCAAAGGACCCACAAGGCTGCACTGGGGAATGGAGCCCATTGGGATGAGCAAAGCAAATCCAACATGATGATTTTGGGTCCTTTTGGAGCAAGACCCGGAGATGCTTCCCCAGTTCCTGCCTATCTATAGGAAGGAGATTAAACAACACTTAATCACCTCGCTGAAGGTGAACTGTCGAAGACCTGGAAATCCTGCTCCAGAGCGAGAAGGAAATAGCATTATGCATTCCAGTGTGCAACCATCTTGGGGAGAAGTTGCCTAATGCTGGATATGGAGAAATTAGCTTCCAAGTTGCATTGAGGTGAAGGGGAAAAAGACACTCATATTCTGGAATGCAAATGTTCCTACCAAAATAATTATTCCAGAAGAGTTGATCTGATGAATAGCCAAAAAGCAGCTGACTTCCATGTAGTGGAAGAACGGAATTCCACAGTTTCAAGGGATTATTTCTAGGCATCTTGTTGGCTGTTTTGCCTAAAACGATGGGCTTCCATCTACATGGGCCAGAGAGAAATAGGAATCGTACTGTGAGGATAAGCTGGAAGTGACTGAGTTCTCATCAGCAGACAGATGGGCTGGAAAGATAAGGCCAAGACACCTCCAACCATAAAAACCTCCCGACAAAAAGTAGGATTTTAACCCAATACATTGACTTTTTTCCAAGGAATAAATTCCCCGCTTTAATGTTTCCGTTTCTCAATCGTTTTTCAAGAAGCTGAGGAGAGCCCATGTTCTCCTCAAGGGAGAAGTCCTTTCCCCTTGTGACAACGCAGGAGGTGCACCCTCTGACGATGGCTATCAACAGGTAAAATGAGTCCCTGGGCAGCGCAGGGTGATGGAGGGATCAGTGTGGTGCTTTAAAACAGGACAGGGAAGTGTCCTGGCTGCAGCACAGAAAAAGCAGCGTGATTTATGGTGCTAAATTACCCAAATACAAACAATAAGGGACTCAAGCATGTGCTTGCCTTAGTAGGGGTCAGCACAGCAGCAAGACACATCCCTCTTCCCACCTGGTGGAAAACCGCCCCGGGGGATCCTCCCAGGATCCAGTTGCGGAGGTGAGGAACATCACTTCAGTCAATGTGCTTCATTCCCAGTCCCTGATGAACAATCAAAGGGGTGAAAAGGGAAGCTCCACCCAAGTTTGCGTTTCAGAGGATAAGAGGCGCATTATCAAGAGACAGTGAAATGAGCCCCAGGCCCTGCAGAGCCCTGAGTTCTGATTAATTACCCCGCTCTGGTTTTATGTCTCTCTCCAGCCATCACCGAATTAACCTCAGCTCCTGGCCGAGGGGGAAGGTGACAAAAAGCCCCCATTCCCAGCCTGCACACTCCGCTCTCGCTGAAAACCCCTTTGCAAAGAGAGGGGCCGTGGTAAATGCCTTGTGAGCAATAACAGCCCAGCCAAAGCTGCCATTAAACGAGATGAAATGATTCACTCCATCACCTTTCCAAGCGACACCATCTCATTGTGGGAGGAGAGGAGAAAGCACTGAGCACCCACTCACCAAACCCCACTCTCCTTACTCAGAGGAGAGTTTTGCACAGGCACCCACACAACTGCAGGAACCCCTGACTCATCCCCATGGAGGATGAGATCAGCTTTGGGATGGTGGATACAATAAAGGTCGCCTCCTTCTTCACTTGTACGAGGCACTTTTCCCACCTACTGCAAGAGGTGGAAGTGTCCCGGTTTATTCCCATCTCCCCCTCTCCCGGGAGCAGCGGCTCTCAGGAGATCCCACGATTCCTGTTTTCTGGACAAACACCGCCTATCCTTGACCTGCAGCAAACACAATCCCTGATCACAGGAGCTGGTGAAGTCCTTGCGTTGGTGGGAGCAGTGCCCGAGAGGCCTGGCCCGTGTTCAGCCTCATCTCGAGATGTTTCACTCCTTCCTGGCTCTCCTCCCACTGCTCCATTCCCAGCTCCAGCCTGGCAGTGGAGGACCTGAATACACCTCCTCTCCTCTGCAGCTGCTGTTGCAGGGCAGGATTGGGCTATGAATCACGGCCCCCTCTGGGTTATGGACAAGAACATAATTCCCAGAGGAATTCTGAGGCTCAGCTTCAAGTTCAGTGTCTCTCAACCACTCCGTGGTTGGGGTTTTCACATCATCCCTTTGGGCTCAGGGGCCTGATTACTCCTTTTCATCCCTTTTTTCTTTCATGAATCGGAAATACTTGAGTGACAGATCTTTTATTAAAGCACCCTTATCAGAAAGCATCCAGGAACAGGCAGGGCTAGTGCTCCACTCAGGCTTTCCATGCCTCAGGGAGAGCAAAGCTCTTCCTGGCTCTCACCTGGCCTCTGATGAGCAGAGATTTGGTATGCAGGCTTGGGAAGACAGAACACTGTCATTATCCCAAAAGGTTGGTGGGAAAATGAAGGTCTGTCAGATCAGAGAGGTAACTGGTGAGATGGGAGCCTTGTTGGAGGGCCATGGGCAAGAAGGATGTGTAATGGGTCGCTGGTGCTGTTACTCACCTTTTTCCTTGCCCACTCAGTGACCACATGCACAGCAAAGAGCTGCACCACCTCTTCTTGCAGTAGTACTTAAGTCACCCGAGCTAAACCCAGTTGTGATGCCTTAGACCCTTCCTTTGCCCGGGTCCTTTTTCCTTGTTTCACCCCCATATTCTCCTGCTTTGCCCCTTGAGCCTGCACGTTCCCCAGGACAAGAAGCCTGCAATGGTCCATCACTTGATGGTACAATAGTCACTGCCATCTTCTGACGCAGGCACTGCCCATAGAGGGCTATGGATTATACACTATGTATGGATTATACTCTGCAGGAGGTCAAATTAACTGCTTATGGATCTGATGGAGAATGAGGTTTTCCCCATCCCATTTTTTCCCCCATTAAGTGCATATTTTTTCCCTTTTTCTTTGGAGATTGCTCTAAAATGAGTCTTGGAGCATCGGGGCCAGAACCTGAAATAAGAAAGGGCCTCACCAGGGGCTGCTATTGGGTTTTCCAGTCCTCCCAGGCTGATGTGGTTTCTCCCCAGCTAAATCAACATCACACCCAACACGCGTGGAAGAAGTAAAAAGGAACCAACCCAATTTGATCTCTCTTGCCTTTCCATGAAGCAATTCCACGTATTTCATGGAAAGCCACACACAGCATCCGCTTCTTTCCAAACCAGAACCTTTAGCAGGGCTTTTGCCACCTTCGTTTTGCTTGGCTGAGCCACCTCTCTTTGTCATTTGTCACCATTGCCTCTGCTCCTGAGCAGTTGGAGATGGGCACTGACAGTGGGGAGGTGCAGGATGGAAGAGAAGGGTCTGGACATGCAGGACCCCAAAAAGGTGGGAAAAAGCCAACCCAAACCATGTTTTGACAGAGGACTTGGTTTCCTGTACAGCACCAGCAACTGTCACATCATTATTACCATTATCATCATCATTACTACTACTATTACTGCTATTATAATTACTGCTACAATTATCTTGCACTGAAATAGCAGCAATAAACACGTTGGGATTTTGCTTTTGCCTCCCTGTGTTTTCCCAGTGGGAAAACATGCATTTATATTGGAGGGGAACTCACAAATGGAACAGGAGCATCACCAGCTCTTGGATTAAAAACCAAATGACCCTTTGTGCCGTCTGGGAAGAGACTCTTCCATCATCTTAATGAATTTGCACCTTTGGCAACAGCTAAACAGCCCTGCATATCTACCATCAAGACACTAACAGCCATGCCATAAATCTTAACCCTAACCTATCATTATTTGCAGAGAAAATGAATAGCTTTGCACAGCATCTGAAAGAGGAGACCCCTCCTGCGTTGGGCTCGCTCCTACTTGTTGGTGGGATGATCAATTCCTGCGTATTACCCTTTCCAAAACAGCCATGAAAACATGCTGGTTTCTATTTCTCAAACCCTGATAGCATCTTGATATTATCTTTTGCTTGAAAGAGTGAGTCAGGTTGGGAAACGATGCTCAGTTGCTCACCTGCAAAATGGAGTTAGGTCAGCTCTCTTGGAATTAACATCACGGATCACTGGAGGCCCAGAAATGATGATAATTGGGATTAAACTCATTGATACAGCCAGAAATAGGGTCCAGAGTTTTGTTTGCCCCAGAAGGACGCAGAGCCCAGGTACAGGCTGCAGCCAGCCCCTCGTGTTGGCTGCTGCAATGAGATGTAATTCCTCCCCTCTCATTACTGTTTCCTTAGCAGGGTGCCTGCGAGCCCTAAGGGAGAGCAGGGGATGAGGGAAACATCAGTTTCTCAACGAATTCTTGTGTCATCTTCTTGACAGCACCTTTAAGGATGAATGACACTCAGGAATGATGTGGCTTAACCTCGAGAGTTCAAGTGAGGGAGCATTTCCCTTTGCCAAGGAGCAGCAGTAATCCCTGGAGAAGGAATCCATTCCAGCAGCCACGGAACCCCCACGGCAGGGGCACACCCCAGGCACTCCGAGAGCAGTATTCAACAGGATCTGCTTTCCTGCGGGATGTGGGATGCACAGGAAGGGTGCCTGGCTTGCCAGGGGGTGAGGAGTTGGATGCAAAGGCTTTCACGCAGCACTCCCTTTCCACACTTCTTATCTGGAGACCAATAGAAAGCCACATCCTTAAATCCCTGGGATTAGAGGTTTAACATGACCAAGGAGCAGCAGCCTGGAGAGCATTAATTCCTGTTTATATGTGGTTTCTGCCTTCTCTTCCCTTTTTCTTCACCCTTTGTCTGCCTCAATAGATAACAGAGGGAACAGCTTCCCCTGCCGAGGCCAGGCTTCACTGCGGCAGGGCCCTTCTTTCCCTTCTCCAAACCTCATGTATAACAATATAATGCACGGGCTCATGTGGTTTTCCCAGTATTAATCTGCAATTAAAGCTCCCATTGCTCCCCAGCACTGGCCTTTTCTGGCAGGTTATATTCCCCATATGACATTCTCCATCCCAATCCAATAGCCAAAGCCTGGGAAACTTCTGGCATCGCTGCCTCCATCAGTGGAGCACACACTTCTCCTCCTCCCTCTCCAAAACAGGGAGGTGAATAACTTCTCATGGATGGCATGAAGAGCAGACACTGGGAGCTGGTGTGCATAACCCTACCTTTTCTTTCTAACTCCTTAGGGTCAATGCTATTCCTTGCCCATGGGATGAGGCTCTGGCAGGGAGGACAGAAGATGAAATAGCTAATCCCCAGCCAGATGCTCAGAGGGTATAAATGGCTCCGCACTGATTTATGTCAGCTGAAAATACGACTCGACTACGTCTCTAGGTTTCTGTATAGCATTGCACTGTGCTGCACTTCAAGCCAGTAATTTTAGCTAAGCAAGAATTCCAAGCTACTGCAGCAGGCGAAAGGAATGAGGAGCCTTCTCCTCTCCTGCCTCAACAGAATGCAGATGACCATCTTCTTGAACACAAAAAAGAGAAAGAAACAACACAAAGAAACCCACAAAGAAATTCCCATCAGCTATTTATTCAAGTTCCTGAAGCATTTTATGCCCTATTATGCTTTTCCATGCTCAGCCAGCCGACAGGATGTGCTGCATGGATAACACTGTGTGGAGGGGAGAGCAGGATGTGGTGCCTGAGGTGTAGCAACCCTGCAGCTCATCCCACAGAGATGCCTTTGCACTGGAAAGAAGAGGCTGACACTTAGATACTGTTAGCTTGGAGAAACTTCAAAAAGCCTTTGGTGTTTCAGGGGCCAGCTCCAAGCCTTGGAAGCTGGGAATGCTGGAAACTGAGTGCTGCAAGGAATCGGGAATTAACCTCTGTTCTTTTCAGGAAACAGCTGTAGAAATAGACTGAGAGAGATATAAAAACCTATACAACAACAGACGTCCTCCCTTCCTCGTTTGCTGTCATTCCAGCCTACCCTACCTATAGATGTCTGTCCCTCCCCTCTTTTCCTGCTGTCATCCACTGTTTCTCCAAAGCCTGTTTGCTTGCTGACCATGATGGGAGGGCTGAAGCTGAGAGGAGAAATCCCAGTGCCGGGCTCCCTGGGAGGCAGAGCCTGCAGCTCAGTGCCACCCATTCCACGTGCCCTATAGATTCATGTACAGTGACACCACGTCCCAGGCCCTGAATGCTCCTCACTGTGATTTCTGCATTCTGCTCCCTCTATTTATAAAGCAGCATTGCCAGGCAAGGCACGCCGAGGGAGCGCGCGGTGCCAAGGCAGGATTAAGACTAACTGCATTGCAGCAATTCCAGGCACTGCCCTTCTGCATGGAACAACGATTGTGGTGCCCCCCTCAACTGACCCACAGACGCAGCAGACAGCATCCATTCAGCTCCCAAGAGCTGGTTCAGTCCTGGTGCCATAGAGTCATGGGGATGCCACCGGACATGGTGGAGGGGGGATCAGTGTGATCCTCTCTTTTCATCTCCCTTATAGCACAGAATTAAATCTAATTAGAGGAAGTTTCTTAAGAAGAGAAATTTTCTCTGGATATCACTATTTCCAGTAATGGAAACCCCACCGTAACCCAGGCACACTGCTCCATGCTCAATTAGCTTTGCTGTTTAAGCATCTCTCCTGCTGTCTCCATCATCCATCCTGCCCATTAGGGATGATCCAGTAGATTTAAAATTGAGCTGCGTGTCATTCCAACATCCATCTCATATTTTAATGCAAAAACTAAAAGTATGATGTTAATTAAAAATCAAACCTCCCCCTGAAGGTATTGTTTTCCAGAAGCTGCAATTAAAGCTCTTTTTCTTCTGCCTCTGGACCAAGAGCTAATGAACTCATTGACAATATAACTACATGCAAGGAAAGGGACTTGGCACAGCCGGGAGCTGCTCCCTAAGAATAGAAGGTTTCCTACAGCCTCAGCCACGTTAATGCTGTCTCCATTCAAAAACATTGTGCCTGAGCATGGGGGAATGTTTCCACGTTATTTGTATTCCAAATGGAATAACCGTAGCAGTGGGTTATTATTACTCTGTTCAGCAAGTGCAGATATTTCTCTGCTCTTTCCCCAAGTTACAAAGCCAAGGCTGAACAGAACACAACTACTCAACAGCCTGGTTAGCAAGATCACCTATTTTTAATGTGACATCTGTTCTTGTGCCCACAGCTCCTGGGAAATACAAAAAGCTGGATAAAAATAGGACTTTGTTAGTTATAATCACCAGCAATTACCAAGACGATGGGCCCCATTCTGCTTTCACCTACAGACCCCAGGAGGGCACAAACACCGGGTGAGGCAGGTCAGTGAACCCAAAGCCACATGAGGGCTTGTGCAGGGCATATGAAGGCACCCATCCTTGGTGAACACAAAGGAGATTGGCCCAGGAGCGAGGAGGAAGAGCTCAGTTGATAGCTTAATGAGGCTGCAGGACTCGCTGCCACAATGCTTCTGAAACCCAAGAGCCAGAGTGTAATTTATGTGGATAATGATACCCAGGGTCATTAGAGCCAGGAGTAAGCTGCAGTTGGAAGGCAGATACAATGTCATGTACCAGGGTTAAGCCAGTTGTTAGAGGTTAGGAAAAGGGCCCTTGTGAAAGAAAGATTGCTCTGCATCTGTCTGCTACTGCTCCTTGTATTGCCCTCCAAGCCCTTGGCAACCACAGAGACTGGACAAATCCAAGTCTACTGTTTAGGCACCTATTTGTCTAAGTTACTCTGTAGAGTCCACATCTACTCTGTGCTACAGGTAGTGTTCAGCTAAGAACAAAGTAGTCAAACCCTTAACACATCTGCTTCTGCTAAAGGTAGCAAGGGATCATTAATTTCCATTGAAGTCAAGGTCTGGTGGCTTTAGATGTTACTTAGGCAGCAAAAAAATAAAGTAAGGAGATCTCTTTCCCTGCAGTGGTCATAACATGGAAGGAGATGGTCAGCTCAGCCTAAACAGCAAACTTTAAGATGGTCAAAGAGATAAAGCCCACCCAAAGGGAGAAGTGTTCTGAGCTGCCGTAGTGCAACGTTGGCCGGCAGATTCTCACAATGAGAAGGAGAAAGTAAAGGTGAGGTCTATTTCCTCAGCTGTCACTCCATGTTCATTTTTTGCATACCATTAAAGCAACAAGGACTTGATGAAGCGATGCAACTACCAACTGGAGGAGAATGCTGGAAGAAGAGCCAGCAGAAGAGTGTAAATCACAGCGACTTCCACCAACGAAGCGTGCAGCATTCCTATTAAATCTGGGATAAATTCATAGAATTATAGAATAGTTTGGGCTGGAAAGGACCTGAAGATCATCCTTCCACCCCCTGCCATGAGTAGGAATGCCTCACATTAGACCATGTCAACCAAGAGTGTCCAGCCTGGACTTGAACACTGCCAGAGAGCACTGGCTTCAGAACAAGAACGAAGACTGCAATCTGGATATGGGAGTTCCATTGCAGCAAGCAGAAATGGGACCTAAGACACCTGAAGTGGCTTGGACTCCAAAGAAGACAGCATTTAAGAGAAACTCTGTCAGGTTTTACAACTGGTTCACAAGACAAAGCTTTTCTGAAGAACTACGATGCATTCCTTACGAGCAGCTGAACTCTGGACCACACTCTTCTTGCCATCAGGCAGGATCCCTGGGGTTTGCTCTGTTGCCATGCTTGTCTTTCTGCTTTTGAGAACTGTGCTTTGTGCCTTCAGCTTCCATGTCTGTAAAATGGGCACTTCCCCTCACTTAGAAGCTTTCCATCCACTAATGCTGTGAAAGCATTTAAAATCACCGCCATGGAGTTCTTGTTTTCTTCCTTCTGTAAGGAGAGTTAAATTAAAGCTGATTTGTACAGAAAAGAAGCCTTTGTGTCTCATCTTCCTCCCTCAGCTTAAGTTTCGAAGGTATGTTAAGAAATGAGACCCCATGGGGGTTAGTGGTGTCCATTTAAATCTCCCAAATACCTACACGCAAATATCCCAAGTGCACGAGGATTAACTCCGAATCTGAGCGGATTAGTCAAGAAGCCTTGCAAGGCAGCATGGAGCTGCTGGGGAAAAAGAGATGAAATGGTCTTTTTGGTCAACTTTACAACACAACTTGATCCCCTGTGTTTAATAGGCTGGAAGCCTGGTAATATCCCCGGATCAGGTGAAGGGAAAACTTTCACTTGGGAAAAGAACAGTGGAATTCACAGGGTCAGAGCATCAGAGGCAGGAGAGATGGGAAACCTGAGGCCACCTACGTCCCTCACTCAACACCCAGCAGTCCTCACCGGCTGCCTTCCTGGAGCTCAGCCAGCCCTGCACGCCTATAGTCACACACACATCCATGTAGTAATATAGACTTACATACTCCTAGTAATTAAAGACAACTATGAAAGGCTGGGATGTCAAGGACGTGATTGAACATACGTGGGCAAGCAACCTCGAGCCACCTTTTGGAGGGTACATCTAAGACTAAGAAATACCACCTATCAACACTAAAATAAAAAGGGAGACAATTCCTTTTCAAGAAGAACATCTAAAATGGAGAAAGCAGTTTCCTACAGCACTTCCCTTGCTCCCTTCACCTGACAGAGAGGAGATGATCACTTATTATGAACCTTACTGCTCTATGCCCTGCCCTGTAGAAGGTACCACCAAGTTACATGAGTGGAAGAAGAGACCAAAGGAAAGACCCAGCTCTGAATTCTGGCCTAAAAAGTTCTTAACTCCATGGAGCCAGGCTGAGAGAGCTGGGCTGGTTCAGCCTGGAGAAGAAAAGGCTCCTTAAGGGGAGACCTCAGAGCAGTTCCAGTGCCTAAAGAGGCTAACAAGAGGATTCCCTTCCTCTTGCCCCTGTAGTAATTCTAAAGCTTTGAGATCATGGTACAAGGTCATTAAATCACTGCAGCACTAAGAGCATCACAGAGATTGCCCAGAGAAACTGTGGCTGCCCCATCCCTGGCAGTGTCCAAGGCAAGGTTGGACACAGGGGCTTGGAGCAACCTGGTCCAGTGGAAGGTGTCCCTGCCCACAGCTTTAAGGATGAGCATTAAGGTCCCTTCCAACCCAAACCAGCCTATAAGTCTATGAATCCAGCAGAAAGAGTGATATGCCACTTTGCCAGCTATGGAGCAGGAATATTAAAAGCTGGCAAAGTCTTTTCCAAGGTTCTCAAGAGAATAAAGTCAGAACCACTCCCAGGTCCCATAACCAGGGTTCTATTTGACCCATAGGACTCTCCTCCCTTTATCCCTTAAAACCTCCCCCTGCTTGGCTGTGCCATCAGGGGCTGCATGACTGGTCACAGATTATTCATAGCCTTAATCAGCAGGTGTGTGACTGCCTGCTTAGCCACATTTTTAGCTCTCTGGGCTCTTGCAAGCTGTCATAAAGAAAGGCTTTATTTTAGGTAAAATGCCACTGCAAAACCAAGTGACATTCAGTTTGACGCGAAGGGATAAATTAAGGATGAAGATACATGAAAGAAAACTCCGAGCACCTTCGTCACGTTCCTACATTGAAGGAGAAACGCAGCCGAGTTTCAGTTGATCTTGGCTTCCTCACTGACCTGCAGCAGTAAATTTTCCCCCCTTCCAGTGTTTAAATAGCTTGTCAGTGAATGATCCCATTCATAAAGCGCTGGAGATGACAGTCGTGCAAAGCTAAACAGCCCTTAACTGTGCACCTAATAAATCTGCAATGAAAACAAACAGAGGGGATGAGGATAATGGAGATTAACAACGACAAAGAAAAGCGCAAAGAAACAGCAGCAGCAGCGCTGGCAGGTCTGAAAGGATGCTGTCATTAGAACTGTTTGAAATGGTGCTGGGCAGGATTGCTCCCACTTCCTGCCCCTGCTTGGCTGACCTTTGGATCCTCAGAAGGAAACGCACTTGGGTGGTATTTGGGAGCTCAGCCTTTGGTCAGATGAATTCCCTGTGGGGAGTGCAGATCCACCTCCGTGTGTAGTTATCCGCTTCCACTGCGACCTCACGAGTGAGGCAAAGGGCATCTCCACTCTCATGGAAAGCAAAATCTGCATTTATCACCCATTTTATGATTCCATATAGGAAAACTTGAACTCCAAAACTCCAATTGCTGAAAGCAGGAGTCAGGTTGGGAAGGGAAATCAAGGCAGGAACGCTGGAACCATGACAAGCTGCTACAAAACAAGTCTCAGAACCACAGACTGCCAGAGCAAGATATTGACTGTAATCAATCAGATAAAATCCAATCAAAGAGATTGATTTTAATGACTCAAGCATTAATTTGAATTGATTGAAATTATTTTAATGAATCAATCATTGATTTGGATTGAAATGAATTGATTTAAATGAATCAATCATTGATTTGAATTGATTGAAATGAATTGATTTTAATGAATCAATCATTGATTCGAATTGATTGAAATGATTTTAATGAATCAATCATTGGTTTGAATTGATTGAATTGATTTTAATGAATCAAACATTGATTTGAATTGATTTTAATGAATCTGGCTGAAGGTGGCAGTGAAGAAATGTCCTATGTATCCTGAAAGAACTGGGAAGAAGGTTTGGAATAAGCAGACTGATTGATGGCTTAGGGGGAAAAGCAGCTTGGGGGAGAAAGGAGATACAGGGAAATGGAATAATGTGGAAAGAAGCTTGCTCTGCCTAGTTGCTCTCTTCAATAAGATAATGGGGTTTCTAGCCAAAGGACATGCAGAGCACCAGTCACTGGTATGGACTGCATCATTCTGTAGCAGGAATTATTATCTTCACTAGCAAGAGTGGGATTTTCTGTTCGAGGTGGCCAGAGATCACAGGAGAACGTGCTCAGAGGGACACAAGTGGGCTCAAGGGAGTTTATTAACAGACCTGGTCAGGATTCAGACTTAATTCTGTACAAGTCTTGAATTAAAGCCCTGAGCAGAAAAGCTGAGTTGAGCCCTGGTAGTTTGCTGATGACAGAAAGCTGAGTCAGGTTGCCATTAGCAAACAGGACTGTACAAACTGCAGGAAAACCAGGGGATGGAGGACTGGAGCAGAGGAATGAGACAGGGAGGAGTGAACTGGGAGCAGGGCAATCAGTGACCCCTTAAACAAGGTTTGTGGCTGCCAAAATCAGGTCACCCATATTAAAACCAATGCATTCGGGTACTCCAAAATGAGCCACATGACGAGTCTGTGCTGGAAACAGCACTGCTGCGAGACCTCTGCTCGACGGGTCTACGTTTCATCCCCTGTGCTCAAGAAAGATATATTCAGCCTGGAACAGGAGCAGCAGCAGGACACCAGAGTGATGGGGGAAGGAGTTTATCTCATGAGACAAGCCTCCAAGAGCCTGGCAGGATGAAGGCTGCATGGAGATATGATCCCTGGCTATAAATACCCAGCGAGAGAAGCAGCAGAGAAGGAGAAGAGCTGGTTGAGGAGTGGACAATGCTAGTAAAAAGAAAACAAACCAAGAAAACCCCCCAAAACAATGAAACGGGATAGATATACGTAGATAGATATAGGTGAATAAAGATAGATAAATGAAGATAGATAGATAGATAGATAGATAGATAGATAGATAGATAGATAGATAGATAGATGAAGATAGATAAGATGGATGGATAGATAGATAAATAGATGAATCTGCTGCTGGAGCAGATGAGCTTTGTACTATGTCCAAAATGTCAATGTGACTGGCCTAATCCAGAGCAGGGCTGGGAGCCAGGGAGCTGAGCATTCCTTAGGAAGGGATCTACGGCTCCACAGCTTTCAAACAACTTCCACAAAGGGGAGGATCACGTTCACAGGCTTCTGCTTATCTCTGTTGGACAACACGGCACAAAGAGAGATGCAGGTCCTTGGGAAGGGGAAAACCAACCTCGGAGTTAGCAGGGAAACGTTTGGCTGATGCTTCCCAAAGGAGTTATCCCATTTCTCCTGGCCAGAGCTGAGAACAAACGTCGAACCATCCTCTGCTCTTTGACATCTTCATCTCGCTGCTCACAACGGGTGAATTTTCACTGCACAAACACATCTAATTATGACCTCAGGGGTAAATATTCACTCAGGCACACAGAGAATAAAGCATAGAACTCCCAGTCTGGGCTCCTAATCCCATTATCAGACACCTCCTCAGCATCATTATCCCAAATAACACAAAATGAAACACAGAAGGGAAAAATACCCCATTGTATTTGCAGTAATGAGCAGCATGGACACAAGAGGAAATCACTTCTCTGACTCATGCTCCCCACCCAAATAATAGCCACAGCTCCGTGTGGAGCAGCAGATGACGTTATGGATTAGCTGCACTTCATTTTCATCATGGAAAAGTTCCTATATGCAAATCCCAGCACAGAAAAGCTGGCTCCCTGTACTTAGGGTGGCCTAAACTATTTGCTGCCTGAGTGTTGATGCTCTACATCCCTTTTCAAGGGATCAGGCCCCTCTGGCTGAAGCCATGCTCCCACGTGGATCATCCCATACCCATCCAGCAGCCTGTAGTTTGGGAGCAGACCCCGGCGCTGCTGCTCAAGACACGGCAGCATGGGGGGATCCCAGCTCTGGGAATCCTGGAAGGTGCAATTCCCTGCAGGAACAAAGCTGACTGGGAAGGGGCAGAGGCAGAAAGGTTTGGAAAAGGAGCTGGAATTACAGGCAAGCCAAGATTCCATTAAGAAGAGGGCAATTAGCCCCTCTCCTGGCAGGACCTTGGATGCCCAGAGCACCCAGGCTTGTATGCACACATATACCTATATACGTATGCTAAGGACAGGGATGGATGATGGAGGAAATGTCTCTTCTCCCTGAGCTGGTGCCACCAGCTGGGAGCAGGACCACTGTGACATAGGGATCTATTACTTTTAACCCACCACTTTGCAGCTCTTTGGGTTCTTATTTAGCTGTGAGATGGCTAAGAGAGTCCATACTCCCACCAGGAAAGCTCCACTGAGGGCAGCTCTGTGATTTAGATTTAAAAATCATCTCCCACCTTGCTAAAAAGCATTTAAGAGCCACAAAAATCTGTATTCAGCAGTGTCAAGGAAGATGTCCTGCTGCTTTCATGACACTTTACCCCTCTTTTCACCCATTACTCCTACTATAGCATCATAATGATGAGGTGATGCTGCTGCAACAGCCACCCAAGCCTCCCAGCTGTAATAGAAGGATGCTGCTGAAGTCTTTCTCCCAGTGCTTTGCTTCTTCCATCAATACCAGAACCTGCCTGACTTCGAGCAGCTCTCAGGCCTGCTTTTAACTTAATTCCCTGGCTGCAAGAGCCTCCCCAACACCTTGCAGCATCTCTTGTCCATAGATGTACTGCAGTCAACTCCATCCTACCTCACTACAGGTATCTGCACAGCGTCAGAGTGGGGTACCACAGCCTTGGTATAGGTAAGACAGGTTTTGCTTTAGCACTGAAGTGCTTGCTATCCTTTCCCTATTGCAATCTGGAAACCCTTTCTCAGCCATGTAGTTCGGATGTCCCGCTGCCCAGAGGAGGGCATCAGGAGCCTTATTTGTGTAAATCCGTTGCTTAGAAGAAAAGAGACTGAGGTCCCTACTTCAAACTGGGCGCAGTCAAGTTTGGAGCCCCTCGCTTCTGAGCATCTACACAGGAATTAATGGTACAACCCATGACAGAAAAATTAACCCCCAGCATCCCCCAGACTCACCTTGGCACCAGTGACTGCTGTGCTAAGGTGGAATGATTCCATCACGCTGGAACAGTATGTTTGAGGAGATCAACAATAGGAGAAGCAACAAGAATTGGGTGGAAAGCCTAGAAATCACAGCTATGAGGGGAAAAAATAGACCTATTTCTGACAGGGATATAGATTTTAGGGCTCAAATCCCTATGCTCCCTCATGAACTTTAACTCCCAGACTTCAAAGTCTGAAAGCTTAGAGATTTGAATTACAACTCCTACGCTTGCAGTGCGCCACTCTCTTTAAACCAGGAAAACTACTGTGCTGCAAAGATTTATGCCCCTAAAATCCCTCATCTTCATTTTACAGCAAAACCTAGGGAAGAAAGAGGAGCATCCTTACAGGGTGCTCATGCCCGGCATCTAAGATTCCACAGGATCTAGGCTTCACCAAACTTCTGCCTTTGTCAAGACACAGATTTAGGCCCAAATCCTGTACTATAGCCTAAGTCTAACACAACTATTCTTCACTCAGCTACATTTTAACTTATATAGGCTAAAAGGAAGCAGACAAAGCTGCCATTCACCATCCTGCATGTAGAGCTAAGCTCCAGATAAATCTCTCTTTACAGAACCAGAGCTTTAACTGTCCAAAATCTACCAGAGGTTGATTTTGCAACATTATTTTTCTCCCTAGTTTTTATTCTCATGTAGTTTGAGCCAGGTAAGCCTTCCACCTTTGCTTTTTCTCCCACCTCATCCTTCTCTTTGTTTCACTCATTCTCTTCTCACTGTCCTTTTCCATTATGCTCCTGAAGAGAGGTGATGGAACTGAAAACCCACCCAAACACCAAATCCCTTTGTACTGGCCTGAAGTTAAATGAACCCATCCTTTTTCTCTTGCAAAACAGGACGAAAGCCCATTCATCCCCGCTGGGACCTGGGGGAACTTACCATCCTGCAGGATGAGCTCAGCGCTTTGCAAGATTACCTAAACAGTGGGTACAATAAAAGGTGGGTCCCAGCCAGAACTCCGGATATGAGCACTTTCAATCCCTGTAGGGAAGTTCAGATTTCAACATCGGGGCTTGTTCCTCGCTGTCAGAACTGGAAGCCAAACACCCCTGAACATCAGCAAGGTTCAACCCCAAGGGCACACGATGAGGCTCCTCTGATAAGTGACAAACAGTCCTAGGACAGGAGATGCCTGGGAGACAGAACAGTCAACAGCCTTTTAAAGAAGTAAAACTACCTTCAGGACCAGGCACTTGGAAAGCCCTTGGCTGTCATTCTCTCAATAAAGATGAGGATGAGACTTGTAATGTTCTTTCTGGGTCTCAGAAGCACAAAGCAAACGCCAACTCAGAGCCATGAGAGCCAGGCATCACCACAATCCCCTTTAAAAGCTAAACTCAACCAGCCAGGCTTTCTCCAGCCCTGCTTAGCTCAGCTCAGCCCAAAGCAAAGGGGAATCACTCCTCAATTCCTTGAATTCCAGTGGAGGAAGATCTTAAAACAAGAGAAATCTTACCCAGAGAAGCTGTGGCTGCCGCATCCCTGGCAGTGCTCAAGGCCAGCTTGGACACAGGGGCTTGGAGCAAGCTGCTCTAGTGGAAGGTGTCCCTGCCTGTGGCAGGGGTTGGAACTGGATGGGCTTTAGAGTCCTGTATAGCAAAAACCAGTGATTCCATGAAAAGGAGTATTTGCCTACCAGCAATGGCTGGGACCACTATGCTCAATTCCACTGGAATCTCCAGCTGCAGATATAACCCAGGACAAACAAAAAGTATGAAAAGATTTAGCCAAGAAACAATACAATGGGTTTCCATCCAGACACATTCTGCATGTGCTTTCCATGAACATTCAAGAGATGATCAGGCAAGTCAGCAAAAGGAACATAGTGGGAGCAAGTATCAGCATTTCAAGAGCTAATTTTGCACTCAAAGAACCGCATTGAAAAAGAAGATGCTAAGATTGCTACTCATCCAGAAGAGGAACAAAACCATCCTCAGTGTCTTATGGGCTCATTCAAAACTAGCCCAGACAGCTTGAGTATTGCATTTGTACCCAGATT
Source organism: Bolborhynchus lineola (assembly GCA_025448015.1). NCBI lineage: Eukaryota > Metazoa > Chordata > Aves > Psittaciformes > Psittacidae > Bolborhynchus > Bolborhynchus lineola. Next base: position 34,167 of record JAOEHX010062610.1, on the reverse strand, counting down.
GACTCATAAGAGATTAGAATGGGATTAAGGAAAGAAAAAATCAAGTCAAATCCCTGGAACTGTTCCCACCATAAAGTGGGGCTGAGTCAGGAACAATTATTTTCCTCTGGGAAGTGGGAAATGTCGTTTTGTAACACTTGCTTTACTCTTTGCTGGAAGCTCACCAGCTTTGCTTTGCTGGTGCCTTAAACATGCAGCTTGAAAAGGATTTTACGTCTCCTATTCCCTTATTTACCAGTTTCAGCGGATAGCACAGCAGTGCCTATGGCAGAGCAAGAAAATAACTCCTTTGCTCCTCTTTCTACTTTTCCTGCTGCTCTGTAAATCAATCAACACTCTTCAAATCAGAGAAACCCACTGCAAAAAAGGAAACACAAGCCCTCCATGCATCACCCATTGTAAGGAGCAGCCTTTGGCTGATAGAAAGGCCGTATGCTGAAATCTCTCACATTTCAAATACACCTCTGGATGTATTTGGTTTGTTAATAAACTAGAACTAGAATTGCTCTCTTCACCCTCACTGACTACTACAGCATTAGAGTCATGTGGAAACATTCTACTTTGAGATAACAGTGCTGATGCTTCTATCCAAGAACAACACAGGACGATTGTGGCTATCATAGACCATCTCATCTAATTCCTGTACAAACAGGCCATAGGCCTTGCCTCAATTCAATGCCATTTCAAGTCCAATAGATATGGCTGAACTGAAGCACAGTTCTGGAAAGGAAAAGAAAGAGAAGACGACGAAAAAGGAATGTGCAACAACATCCTGTATGGGAGGCCCAGATAAGCGCCAAACTCCTGCCTGGCCACCCTTGCCTCTCCCTATGCCTATTACCAAATCCTGCCAGGTTTGAAGACAAATTTGGAAGCATTTTTATGGCAGAAGAAAGATTTCATAGCTGACAGCCTGCATCTTCAACACAACAGGCAAAGGGGAAATCTATCCTGCTTCCATCCCTCCGTTCCAGTAAAAGGCACCTAAATGGCATCAAACCTGGGATTTCCAAAGGTTCTTCCAAACGAGCATTGCCCAACTCTGGTGCATTTGGTTTAGGTGCAAACCTGTAGATTGCACTTAAATCTGTAGGTGCCTCTTCAGAGTTGATTACTGTGCACAAAATACACAGCGAGTGGAGCAATGTCCCACCCTGGCTCCGCTGAAGTCAGCTGGAGTTTTGCCATGTCAGTTTTACCTGATGCAGATGCACGTGCCACAGCACAGCTAATCCAGAGGTGGAATTAAAGTCTTCCAAACCCCATTGAGCAAGAAACTGGAGGGTGCGGGGGGTTTGTGGGGTGAGAAGAAATCCCTTCTCCCCACTCTTTGGATAAGCCACTTGAGATCTATGTGTGTGAACTGTTCCCAGCACCCCAAAAAAGGGCTATTAAACCATTTTCACAGGGGCACCAAGACCCACAATCAGGGTGCCCATAGCCAGAACATCAGTGCTCTCATTCTGACACGTTCATCTGCACCCAGTGACAAGGTGGCATTACCAACACCCCTCACCTACCTCAGCAAGGTGCTACAAGGAAGTCTCACAGTGCTCGCTACACAGTACTGTTATGGAAACTCTGATGACTCCCATTTTCTCCAGGGTTTGCTAGAACAGGCAAACCTAGCCCACAAAAAGCCTCTGTCTAGTACTCTGAAAGAGAAACAACAACAACTGGTTTATTTAGATATTTAATTTTTAATTAAAAAATAAAGGTTATCTGAATACATCTCTTGCAGCCTTTGGGCAAAATGCACCCTTAACAAGACTTTATGAAACACGATGCACGTCTATTCTTGGCACACATCTTAGACAAATGCGAACTTCCTGCAGCAACTTCTTCAATCCATCATTTTCCCAAAGCCCTGGAAACATTTCAGTGTTCTTTAGAAAAAACCTGACAAAAATTAGAAGCGGGCCCAAAGCAACAATCCCAGCTCCAAGCATCCCAAAGCTGTTGGAGCAGACTCGAATCCAAACCCATCCTCTCATACGAAGTTTGATCCTGGATCACTGCAAATCCACAGACACGGCACCCAACCAACCAAGAGAGATGAAATCTGGATGCTGAACCCGGTGTGGATCTCGCTTCAGAAGCTTTGATCTTTACACTGGGCCAAAGCAAAGCGATGGGACTGAGCTCCCTCCTGAAACAGTCGGGAGTAGGGCCCATCCCAAACACGGGTAAGTGCTGGTTATACACGGAAATGGTGCTATCGGAGCTCCCCATTTCTTAGCTGTCCCTGATTTGAGACCAGACCAAACGCTCTGTCCATTTGCACTACTTTTAAAGGCAAGGATAAAGTTAAGCTACCACACCGACCCCTCCAACATAGTCCCAGCACAGCCTTTCTCCCACCACGGCCCATGATGGCTGATTCCCAAAGGCACAAAGTGACCAATCTTTAGACTTATACACAAGGTCTACATATATATATATATTTATATATATATGTACACACACACAATTACATACATATTTAAATATATATATACATATATATATTTGGTTTTGGTTTTTCTCTTTAATATTTCTTTTTGCTTTTCTTTTTCCCTCCTTTCTTCCCCTTTTAACTTGATGGTGTAGTCTCCTCTGAGGAAGGCTCTGGTATATGTTCTGGAGGCTCATCTGTCTCCAAAGAGACTTCTGGCTTCTCCTCTGTCAGTTTAGGCTCCTCGGGGGCTTGAGATCCCTTCAGCTCCTGACTCTGAGCCTGACTGTTCATTTTCTCTTCTGCTTCTATCTCTTCCGAGGTGGGAATGGAGTTTTTCTTTGGACGGCCTTTGGGCTTTGTTGGAGCTTCCTGTCCACCCTTCAGCACCTGGAGCAATGAGATGAACCATCAGGATCAATGTGAACTCTGCTGCTGTGAGACATCCTTCAGGGAAGGATGAAACTTGGCTTTGACCTCAAAAGTCAATCCACGGTCACCATTTCAGCCTGCATTCATGGAGTCAGTTCACCCATTTTCTCATGGAAATAAAATGAAATGCAAACATTATCAGCAGGGACACCCAGATCTCTGGAGGTCTTTAAGTCAGTCCCTACAGAAAGCCCAAGAGCAGCTCAGGCATGCACTACTCATCACTACAGACAGAAGATTCAGTTCCTTTCCTGACTGTTTGCTTTGTTCCAAGTCCAAGCCTTAAAATGCATGAGACCCCCTCTCATCTGAGCAAAAGGTGGGAGCCAGCAAGCCAGGTCTGATCCTATGTTTAATTCCCTCTCCCCTCCACACCATCACTGCAGCAATAAGACACTTCCAAAGATCTGTATCCAAGCTAATCCCAGATTTAAGTGGCAGTAACTTCTGCAGCTGTCACACACATTCAGAGATAGGGTCTAGAACTGCATCTCCTCTGCCAGATCAGAATACATAAACATCTCCACTTGAGAATGTCACAGCATCATGGTTTCCACCAGGATTTATTGGACACTTGTCCTTTCGAAAAGCATTTTAACTGGAAAACAGCCATGAAGCTGTGAAGAAGTGAAAGGCGTGAAAGGAAGATATGAAAAGCAAGAATTAATGATACTAGCTCTCAAAACTGCACTGGTTTCCACAGAACAGCACAATCTTTGTTGTCTATGCGCATAACCTATCCCACCAGCATTAAGATCCCAGGAATGCTAAAAGTGCAGAGGGAGGAATTTTGGCTCTTCCCTCTGTTCTCTTCACTGCTTTCATCCCTTTTCTTTGTATTCTTCCTATTGCCCAAGGGCCCCTGTGACCCATTAGGCTGCAGGATGAATATCTGAAGAAGAGTGTCTCTAAGAAAAGTGATCAAGAATAAACCAAACTGGATCTCAACAGACACAGGTCACTGACACTGTGCTCAGTTTCCAGATCTGTTCTTAAGGATGACAGAATGAACCATTTACCATTTTCTTCCACTTCATCCTACGGTTCTGGTACCACGTCTTCACCTGCAGCTGTGTCAGCCCCAGCGACTGGGCCAAGTCCAACCTTGGAGACAAAAGAGACATTGAAATGAGTTTACAGAGGACAAGAAGAGCTCAGATGCTTCGGGACAGCTGCTGGTACACCACATACCTGATCAACAGGTCTACGGTGTCTGAAGCGACCACCTAAGAACCAAGACACCCGGCACCAGTCTGCTTTTTGCATCCTATTTCTTCTTCACTACCCACATAATGGGGGTATTAATACTTTCTCATTTCTCACGGAGTAGTAGTACATCTGAATCTATTAATTCCCTTTGCATTCTGCTATTATAGGCAATTCAGGCTTATAAATGAATTTATTATTTGCGTGCTTAGCTTAAGGCTATACGTGGCAGACAGCCCATAATCCTGATTCATCCTCCACAAATCTCCAACCTAGGCAAGCTCCTCTGAGACCATTCATTATTTCTATATTAAAACCCAGGATATGAAGCAAATGCAGCTCAAAGTAACTCTTTATCCTTCCCCACAGGTGATAGCTCCATGCATCTGGCAGTTTTGTCATGGAGTTGCACAATGGATGGAGCTGGAAATCCTCAACCACGCTGGGTAAGTGCCCCACAGAGTCACGCAACCCCTGCAAGTGGGACAGCTCCAACTCAGAGCCACATTCCAATGTGTTCTGGACTGTGTGAGCTTCCTGGCAAGTCATTCCTGGCCTTCGGATAGTGTAAAACACAACGTCAAGGCCAAGGTTTTCATCATCAGACTTCAGTTTCAGAGGGGCTCTTAGGGCAATAGACTCACCCTCAAACCCACAAACACCTACATACCTGCAGCAGCTTGCTGTCAAACTTCACTGCTCTCCCCCATTGTGGATTCACTCCAGACCTGCAGGCTTGGTCTGCCCACTGCCTAGGCACAGCATCTGAGAGACACCCCATCGACTTCAAGACAGGGTTATGAATCTAGCGCAGGCATTACCCTGTTGTGCTGCATTCCCTTTCTGCTACTAAATCAGGTGCTTCAGTTGCTCTGCCACGGGTACAAGCTCGTGTTCAGGAGCAAACCTGAATCACAACCCACTGTTTGGCATCACGTTTCCAGCCATGAGTTGACAGAGATAAACCCTGCTTGACTAACTCTCCTTGCCTCAGTGCACATATCTGATCATACTTTAACCTGTTACCAGCTCTTGCCACACACATTCGGGTAACCAGCCTTGCCTAGAAACCCAAGGAAACAAACAGAGGGGAAGTGGTACATGGACAGCAATTGCTCATCAGCCTCAAACATGTCCAAAGCCGAGGAACAGTCATACAATAATATTAATCAACAGCCTCAAGTGCTTCATCAACAGCGCCAACAACCTGGTTATGTGAAGCTGTGAGAAGTCAGCACAGGAGCATTAGGAGCTCTGACACTGTGTGGTACAGCCTGGCCAAGCTGGTGAAATCTGGTGACAAGCAGAAGGAGCAGAGAATATCATCTTCAATTTAAATACTGGGGCACTGCCATCTGTGGAGTTCAAGGCCTGGTGTACCTTTCAAACCCTCTCTAGGTTACAAGCTTCATAGGAATTAGACAGGTCTTTCTCCTACCATTTCAATTTGCAGAACAGGATCCAAAGCCTTTCTACAAAGCTAAACCTCTCCTTAGTTTGGTTTCTCCATGTGGTACCAAGTAGCCCCCAAGAACTTCCCTTTTCCTTCAGAAAGACAAGGTACTTGCAAGTGTCTTCTCAAGGGCAAGGCAGCTATCAACTCTCTGCAACCTCGGATGCATTTTCCAAGCTGCTGGAAAAGCCACCACCTTCTCACTGAATTGCTACCCAAGTGGAATAGAAAGGCTTCACCTTTTTGCCATGAGCAGCAGGAATGGGAAAGACTGAAATCCTTCTGCTCAGTACTTTGCCTGTCCCTGAGCCTGGATGCCTGCTAGCAAGCACATACTTCACCATGTGGCCTTTCCATTGAGCTAATCTATCTGTGGAAAAGTTATCTATCCCAGGAAAACTTAAGCCTTGGAATTGAATCCGGTCATCTGCCCACTGGCCAATGCCAGAGGCATCTCTGTGGAGCCAGAAGGCAGAACACTACAGTAATGATGGGAAGAGCTAAGCAAGCCCAAGAGCAGCCCTTTAACTCCTTCCTTTTCCTAGTGGAAGAGTCTGACCTACCTGTCAGGGGTAGAGAGATACTTCTGCTTCTGGAACTTCTTCTCCAAGCCCATCAGCTGGAGCTCAGTGAAGATGGTCCTGCTGCGGCGTGGCTTCTTCAGCCGAGGTGTGGGCTGCTCTGCCTCCGACTCGCTGCTGCCATGGGTCTCGCTGGCTGGTGCCTCGGAGCTGGCAGTGCCTGATGGGGTCTGGGCCGGCAGCACGCGGGAGCTGGTGGCAGCAGGGACGAGGTGAGGGACCACAGAGGGCTGCCGGGTGATGACGGAGATGAGAGGGTATGCCCGCAGAGAAGGGGAGCCTGGCAGGGGAGGAAGCAGAGGCCGGTTCAGTGGCAGTGTGGTAATGGGAGCACTGGAAAGAGTAGGGAGAGAGGAATACCTTTCCTGACTCTGTCCTAATGACCACAAGCAAATCAATTCCCCTCTCTGGATCTGTTCCTTCTCCCATACTTGATAGGTTTCCTTGAGCTGGGAATGTTGATGTGCATATCTCTAGCACAGGGAAAGGAAGGTCTGTGTTTCCATTGATGACTGGCTTGTTAGGAGCTATTAATGACAGTCGCCACTGAAGTCATCTGATTGCCACAGTAGATTAAACTCCAAGCAAACGATGACATCTACCCCCGTTCATGCAAGTCTGCTTCTCTCTGGACACCGGCACTGGGTTCACTTCAGATAATCACCTATTCTCCCCTTACAGGCAACAGACAGTGGAGTTCAAGTCACAATTCATCTCACCCTTTAGTAGGCAACTGAGGGTTACCTACTAACCCGATAGTCAGATGAAGCACACTTTCATCCTCCACTGTCCACACTAACCATACAGGCAGATGAGGATGAACAGATCAGAAGCGAAGTTCTTTACTGACTCTTAACTCCACATCCAACCAGTTGATAGCAGCCCTAAAGCCAAACCAGCCATTCCCCTCCAATCCTTGAAGGGCAGGGCCATTCTGAGCTGACAAATCTAAATGCTCCCTAATGCTATAGGAGGTTCTGATTCACATCAGACCTGATTTTACAGCTACAGACAGATTTCTGCTCAGTGGACAAGAGTGTACTCTCTACAACTCTGCAATCAAACTGCACAGTCTTGGGCAAGTCACTCTCTTGCTCTGTACCTCTGTTTGCCTCATTTGCAGAATGGAAGCAACCCTCCTTACCTACTCCACTGGAGGTAAAACATGGATTAAAGTTGAATGTACATAAAGGATTCCAAGATCTTTAGGTAAATGGTGCTGTGGAAAGGAACATCTTAGACCAGCACTCCTGATTGAGCAACTCTTCATGTGAATCACCACTAATGAAAATGATCTGTAGACCTCAATGAGTCTATTCGGGTAACTTGTTGCAGTGGAAGTAAGGAGCTGCAGCTTGGCCTGCTGATGACCTTATATATATAAGCATATAACTTTATATATATATAAGCATATAAGGTCATCAGCATATATATACCTATTATGAGGGTATTCTTACCCTCCTCCCCTGAGTGAAGGGTTGTGATGGCACAAATCGGATCCCAGGCACTGAGTACATCAAGGAATCACACAGCTTGTCGACTGCCACTTCCCTCCACAACCACTGCAAGCTGTGCAAAATCCAGCCACTTACAGAGCAAGCTTGGAAAACCACTGCCAAAACGCTTTAAATCCCAACAGACTGGGACTTAAACAAGACTGGGACTACAAACTGGGGTTTAGGCAGACTGAGGCTTAAGCCTTGCTTTCTCCTCCACATATTTGCAATGCTAAATATCAAGCTCACGCCATTGATTTTAAAACAAAGCACCAAAGAAGTTCTTGAGGGATGAGATCAGAATTTCCAGGCAACCTTTAGTTTGTGCAAAATCGACCTTTTCTTTCTGCAGCTCTTTTTCAGCTGTCCCACAGCATCACCAAGGAACCTGGCAGAAACTCTGCCTTGATTTAAAACCTCGGTGGCTGCTCCAAGATCACGAATTAGGATAAAGTGCCCTGTCCTTTGCTTTACACTACTAATCCTGCCCTCACTGATATTCACATAACCAGCTACACAAAAGGTAAACCAGATCCAGCTCCCATAGCCTACACCTAGAAGTCCTGTGCAGGAACCTGAAGCCACCTATACCATAAGAGATGTGCCTAGGGCAGCGATGAGGTTCATCGATGGGACTTGGCTCTTCTGCTCTTGATCACAGAGGCTAAACGAGAAGAGACCCCACAGACCCCAGTTCCAACCTGCTCTGAATAAGGAGACTGAAAACTGATGCCCAAGCTTTATGCACCTTAAAAGAAGGGATCCAGTCTTACTGTAACCCCTTATCCTGTTGTTAGGGGGTCCCGATTCAAACCGTCCCATCACAGAGCTCCTGCTCCTCTACAGGTTCATTCTCTAAGCCCCATCTCACAGCCCGAAACCTGTCCTTGCTCACAGGTGGCTTTTGGCACCAGATCACTGGTTAGTTGATACTTTAACCCTTGAACCTCTGTATATTTGCAGTACAGCTCTCCATAAACCACAGGATCACTAAGGAGTAATAAGTCAGCAGATCTCAGAAGCCCCTGCAACGCTCCAAGTGACCAAAACCTCTGGACAAAGGCATTCTTACAAGAAACTCTCTCCAAGGAAAGTCAGCAAAGATACTTGAAATCAGAGCAATCAGAATCATAGAACCATAGAATGATTTGGACTGAAAGGGACCTTAAAGCTCATCCAGTTCCAACCTCCTGCCATGGGCAGGGACACCTTCCACTAGACCAGGTTACTCAAATATCAGGGATATTTGCTTTCCTATGTGGGACTGTCTGGAGTAGGAGAAGGCTCACTATAATGGTCCCAGAGCTTAAGATCTGCCTCAATCAAACAAAGGGAAGGCTCTTCAGGCTATTTTCCTAACAATCAGGTAGGATGGAGAATAAAAAGAACTGCTTCCCTCCTTCCACGATGGGCAGCGAGCATGTGGCTGGGTCAGCAGAGTAGAACTGGCTGGGTTTTAGAGAAGCAGATGACATTGGAGTTGTTCAGGTCCATGCTTCCAAGTGCTGAGCACCTGAATGGGGGGATACATTTCCCAAACATTCAGCAGGCAGCAGCTGTGTCCTGGCCAAGCACCCAGAAAAGCTCAGCACAGGCTTATTTTTGGTGCCCACGTCAGGACACTGATTTCCTTACGCTTGTTCTACTCCTGTGTTACTAGTGGTTTGCAACTGCTGGGTTGCTTTGAGCTCCAGGTGGTGAACAGATTGGCGAGACTGTTGACACCAAGTGTCTTAGAGTTGTTTATCATTTGTGCTTGAAAGAGAAGCCTTTGCTTATGGTTTGACCCTAACAGTTGCGATGGTGCTTTTAGAAACTACTGTAAATAATGAAGGCATCTGCTGATGTTCAGCCCAGCCGTGTACAAGACTTCTCAGCTTTCTGCCCTCAGCCTGATGAGGACACAGGATGGGTAAGGCATAGGATAAGGACAGCTTTTAGAGAAAGAGAAAAGGTTTGAGGTTGTTGGTGGCCAGAGAAGTGGCAATGCTTCAGCAGCCAGCTCTCCTTGCAAATAGAGGAAACCAGAGACAGCCTCTACAGCGCCCTAGCTAGCTTCTAGATCACAAAGAAACAAACCTAAGTTCAATGTCCTCTTCTGGATATCGTTATCCCAAAGTTCAAAGATAGCTGAAGTTGAGCCAGCCCATTGTCTCTAGGTACACTACTAACATGACTCCCCTTGAACCATCCATACAGTTCTTACACTGATACAGCCTTTGCTTCCAAACACTATGAAATCTGAGGCTAGATCTAAGTTCCACTTCCCCCAGAATTCAAACAGTATTGTAAGAATGGAATAATTTCTTAATCTTCAACAAATTAAATGCTGGCAAGCAGCTCTCATCTGCTCAGCACTGTTGTGACATGCTCTGTCTCCCAAAATGGGAAGGAATGGAAATGGAGCACTCTTCATTTCCCTGCCTTTCAGAACAGCTTCAGCTGAACCCAAACGTTTCCTGCATTGTGCCTGAGCACCTATTCCAATCCTGACCCACTGCTCTTTTGCACTTGAAAACCAAAATGAAGCCCAAAAAAGACAGAAAATGAGGAATGCACACAGCAACATCTGCCAAGCACTTTACTGCTTCCACCTAAAACAATCAAGAGGCAGCACAGACAAATGTTGGACTGAGATGAGCTCTTAGGCAGAAGTTCTTCTCTGGGAGGGTGCTGAGGCGCTGGCACAGGGTGCCCAGAGAAGTGGTGAATGCTCCATCCCTGGCAGTGTTCAAGGCCAGGT